>JADLZN010011220.1:452235-583184 GCA_018155175.1 Sinocyclocheilus anophthalmus
TATATATATACGTACATACACACATACATACATACACAACACAGTAAAACATACCATTTAAACAATAAAATAAATAAACAATCAATAAATAAATAACCTTACCTAGTGTTATTTAATAACTTAATTGCAGAAGGAATAAATGAATTCTTGTACCGATTCAATCTACATCTTGGAATACTTAATCTCCTACCTGATGGCAGCATCACAAACTCACAGTTCAAAATGTGTTATATCATGCAGAATCGTATCTGCCTCCCTCAGCATAAACTTTTCATATAGAGTCTGGAGATAAAGAGGTTCTATCCTGCCCAAGATTTTCATAGCTGTTTGAATAAAACGTCCAAGCCTTGATTTCATCTGTACCGTCAGATTACCATACCAAAGGTGTACACCGTATCTGATCACATTCTCTAGTACAGCTTGGTAAAACAACATCATAATCTTGCTACTGACACCATAAAATCTGAGCCTTCTCAAAAAATACATTCTTTGTTGTAGCCTGGTACATAAGCTTTCAACATGAACATGCCATGTAAGAGAGCAGTCAAGAAAAACACCAAGATATTTATATGAGGACACCTGTGCGATTTGAACATTATGAATATAAACAGGGCTATGGTCACAATTAACTTCGGATCGAATATCATCTCCTCAGTTTTCTTCACATTCACAATTAGGTGGTGAGCATCACACCACTCAGTAAATTTCTTGATTTCAGAGCGATAAGACAAAATGTCTTGATCTTTATATAATAAACTAAATTTCCCAATGTGGTTATTATCATATTTGCTCACACAACCATCTGTATATAATGTGAAGAGAACTGAGGAACTCACACATCCTTGAGGTACTCCTGTACTAATATACTGTAAGTCAGAGATTGTCTTATTGACCTTAACCTGTTGGGTTCTACCCGTTAAGAAAGAAAAAAAAACATCTTATAATATTAGGATTTACATCCACGTGTTTCAATTTCTCTAATAATAAATAAGGTTGCACAGTGTTAAAAGCTGAGCTAAAATCAATAAAAAGACGACGTGTATATGCCTTTGGGTCCTCCAGATGTTTAGAGACTAAATGGATAATACTTCCAACTGCATCTTCTGCACTTCTGCCCTGTTTATAAGCAAACTGCCATGGATCTAGTTTTGAGGATACTTCACTTTTCAAAATGGACACAATATATTTCTCGAAGCATTTCATTACGATTGAAGTTAGTACTATGGGTCTAAAATCATTGTTCTCAGAAGGATGTGACTTTTTTGGGATTGGTGTAATCACTGATCTTTTCCAAAGTGCAGGAACTCTCTGCGAGTCCAGTGAATGCTGAAAGAGCATACCCCACACCGGAGTGAGTTCTGCAGCACAAGTTTTTAAAAGTCGTGCAGAAATCCCATCAGGTCCTGTAGATTTATTTATACATAACTGTTGGAACAATGAATGCACCTTAGAATAGTCTACCTCTAATCTATTGCCCATATCATATATCAAAGAACCTAAAACAGATTCACATTTGTCAGAGAAATCATGAGTTTGGAACCGGAAATAGAAGTCATTCAGTTCATTAGCTTTCTGTAGATCATCAATTGTATCTATCTGTGATCTCCTTGAATCCATATTAGTAACAGCCTTCATTGTACTCCATAATTTTTTGGATTTTGAAGTTAAAAACTGATGTTCAATAATATCCTCCTGTCATCCCCTTGCTTCCTTTAATTGATAGTTAAGCTCTCTTTGTATGATCTTCAGCCCCGCATTATCTTTGTTCTTAAACGCAACCTTTTTCCTGTTAATACAATTCTTAAGTTCTTTCATTATATATGGTTTGTTGTTAGGATATATTGTAACATTCTTTTTAGTGAGTACACTGTCCACACAAAAATGTATATAGTCTGTTATTGTCTCTGTCATTGTATCAATGTCCACATCATTAAAAACATCCCAGTCTGTGCAAAGGAAACATCTTTTAAGTATTTCTATGGCATCATCCGACCATATCATTACTTCCTTCACATACGGTTTACTACGTTTAAGCATAGTCCTATATGTAGGGATTAAATGGATGGTATAATGGTCAGAGTTGGCTAGCGGTGCTTTCGATCTGGCCTCATAAGCTTTTTTTACATTTCCATAGCACTTATCTAGGATTCTGTCTTTACGTGTTCCACATGTTATGTATTGTTCAAACCCAGGCAAGGACAGTTCCAGCTTGCAATGATTAAAATCACCTAAAATAAATACAGGAGCGTCTGGTGAGCCTTTTTAATTTTTATATAATTTTAATTTAAACATTTAAGTATTTTATTTAAATAAAATGCATATAGCAGTATTTACAGCAGAATATAGGAACATTTTTAATTATTTAAGTCTTTACTTGCGTACAATGATCTTGTTGTACAAGGTTTCCGAGTCTTTAAGATCACTGAACTTTGATGAATGATAGCTGCTAACAGAGTCTTCTATGAAACAAAAAGTAATCCCCCATAGACTCTCCTAACCCTTCACCCACCCAAACCCCAATACCTCTTTCCCATTCTAATATTTCAAACCTGCAGGGGCAAGACCATTCATGCTGCACAACTATTTGTAGATAAGTTTGTATCAGTTGACCCAGCAAAAAGTAAAATACCATCATAAGTAAACATATCCACTGTATCATAATGGAAACATTGCAATTCATCAACTTTTGTCAGTACATTAGAGCCATACCTGTAATCCCACTCTTTTGAATACATAGTTACGCCTATCCTTAAATCTAGTCTGATTAAACAAAATAAAAAATAAATCCAGAGAAAAGTATGGAAACAAGTCACATATGAAAAAATAAAAAGTGAGATTAAAGCTACAAAGAATTTGTTTGAACAAAAAGATTAAAGCATGTTCAGAACTTGGTGAGTCAACTCAGAAATGTCAGAAATGTATATTATGCTTCATTCTGAAGATAAAAGTAATGTTAAATGTTATTCTTTTATAATCATTTTATACGTTACATAAATCAATATATTAGTGAGAATATACTGTCATATATGGTTTATCGGTTTATCAAGATATCACCTCTAGCTATTATTCCATATACAATCACTCTAAAGCTCAAAGCTGTGCAACTCTATACTTCAGTTTTTCTAAGCCGTGAAGCTGAGGATCTTTAGTTGCTTCAGTCGGCCTGCCTGAAGGGATCAATCAATCAGCGGTTATGGACATACCGGGACACAAGAGAAAGGACTATTGGCTGGGTGTGGCCAGGCCTCTGAGAAATGGACTACATTAGCTAGAATGGCTTTTTGTCCATGATCTGGAAAAATTCATTTTAGTTAACAGCAATATCTTCAGATAAGTATCTCTGACCTCTTTTTCATAGTTTCTCCTGTAAATTGGGAGTTTTACTTGCTCTAAGCAAAAGTGTCATTTAGCTTAATAGAACTTGTATTATGTCCTTCTGCCCTCAGAACATTTTTGAGTAAATGTCCTTTTTCATATTTTTTTAGTGGTAATAGTTGTAGTTAGGATGGCATCCCTGAAGTTTAACCTGAGCTGCTGACCAAAAACGTTCAGGGGTTTGATTTTTGGGCTGCTTTTGAGGAAGTGAGCTGGCAATTGCTAAGTTTCTAAAGAAACTAATCTACTCTGATAACAAAGCCACAGTGGCTTTACACTGAATACTTAACTCTGTTTTATAAAATTAGTTACTTGGCCTTTGTGATTTGTAATCTGCCTTTTTATTTCAATATTGGCAGTCTTGTCTGGAGTTTGTTGTAAAAAGGAAATGTCAAGTCATCAATAGCATTTAACTTACAGGAATATGAAAGTTTGTTTGTTTGTTCAGCAGACAATGCATTTTTATATCTCATTACATAAATAACCAATATTTCTACTACTTGGAAAATTTCAGTTTCAGTATGAGTGCCAACACTAATAATGCCATCAGAACCCTAATATTGTAACTAAAGTACTGTTCTTAGGCAAAAATTAATCTGAGAATGATTGTATGATATCATGCATGTTTAAAAGAATAAAAACTGACAGTTGGCAAAGATGATGATATGGTATTTATATCATGGCCAGACCACAAACTACTGTCATTGCATTGTGGTTTCAATGTTAATCACACAAAATCACTCGCATGGGCTGGTTAGACACAGTAGTGCATTTAGATCATTCTGGATTGCATCCATATGTAGAAACACTACAAAGTTGTTTCATTCTCAGAAGGGGCTCTTCTGATTTGGTCATCAGCTCTGTTCCTTTGTTTTCATGCATAAGTGCCTTCTGGAGTGTTCAAGAGGATCAGCATATAATTCCTTAAAATATTCCTTCTGCCAAAATTCAGCGAAATTCTAAGAGGATTATTCTTAACTCACAAACCTCCAGGAATAATAAACAGCATCCTGCCTTCAAATAAAAGCACATTGATAATGATTGGCAGGACTGCACCAGAGGCTATACAGTATGTTTGGAATGGAATACTAGCCCACTGCTACTGCATACTGCACAGTATACATTAAATACTATCTATTTGAAAAAAGAAAAAAAACTACGAGGAAAGATCCATTAGTTCATAACCATAGACTATATGAAAACAGCATAAACTAGCTTGCACACAAAAACTCTATTCTAATTAGGTCAACATCACTCATGCTGATCCACTTAAACCACAAAAAGTACAAGTGTAATGATCTCTCAAAGTGTGGTTATGGTAATATTAAGATTCTAATATAAGTGGTTGCTTGCAGGAAGATTTTTTGTTTTTTATTTGTACCGGTAATTAGCTGGTGCACCTGTTTGCAATTACTGTGCTCGGCAATCAAATGCTGCCACTTACAAATATGATGGCTAACGCAAACTTTTATTTGCAGTTGCTAATGACTGGCAACACTTGCACAAATTACATTAGTGAAATGCACTTACTGTGCCGTCATCTAGTACATCTAATTCTGCATTGCACTGCGTTTTTTTACCATCTTTTTTTTTTTGCAGCAAACAATTGTTTAGAGGTCTTTAATCAATTGAGCTTCTCATAGACCAAAAACCACAGATCCTCCGGCAATCCCATTTGAAACAGACTTGAAGGAAATCTCCAAAGGTGGCCAAAGATTTAAAACATTTGTGTGATTGCGTTTCTTTGCAAAGACAGGATTGGCATGCTGCTTTAACCATTGTCACCTCTGCTGGAGAGCTGGATTGGAACAAGAAACGCTTTCCTCTCATTTGTCCTGCTGCTGGCAAACCACAGACAGGCCTCATCTATGCTGCCAATGACCTTGTTGGAGAGACTGCAGGTGCTCAGGGGACATGGGGTTGCTATGCCAAACCAGCTTTTTCAGATGGGGCAGGTGTGAGTGTGTGAAGATGGAACGGATGAGGGTTTGTATGTGTGTATGTTCTTGTTCATACATGTTCGTGCTAAGCTAAACCAAAGATGCAAGGCGACTTCTGACTTTTCACTGTTATACTTCTTACTATATGACACTGCAGGGGAGACCTTAGTGAATGTAAGTGAATTGTAACACAATCAATGTAACCCTTAAATTCATGAATGTTTAACCAATTATTATAAAATATTCTGTCTTTAGTGAGATGTATATCTAACTCTGATGAATCTCTAAACTCCCACAATAGTATAAAACAGTAATGTTGGAACTTGAAAGGGCGTTTTGGGGCACCATCATCACTTACATTCAGCATTTGTTGATAATGAATAGATGAGAGTGGATGATGTCCTGGACCACTAAAGACCTGAGGTATGTGTTTAAGGGTTAACCTATTAGATATCTGCTACAAGCGTAAAATTGTTATTGCACATTTTCAAAATCAGTTTGAAGTTTCTACAATCATTTATAAAATACTATAAAAATTATATTAATTAATCAGTCCATAGAATATGATTAATGATGATAATATTCAGTATTATTAAGATTTGACATTTCTAATATTTAGAATGCATTCCCACAATTATCATGTACAAAAGTTTAAAACCGTAAATTTAATTGTGTATTTATAATATTTAACGTTTGTTATTATTTTTTATTTTTTTGTTTATATATATGTCAATTTAAAATTTGTTTAGGGTTTAGTAATTGGTATATTCTTTTGTATTTTTATAGTTTCGGTTTATATTTATATTTAGATTTAAATTTTACATGTATTTTTATATCAGTTTTAATTTATCATTTAGTACGTCGACTTAGTTTAGTGTTGCCAATGATTTCTACAGCATCTATAATTATTATATTGTAATATAAAATATATATATTATAAGGGCAGTAATAAATATACATATCGTTTTTCATCTGTGTATATAGTACCCATACATACATAAATACCCACACAGTGGGGGAAATATTTATTTGATCTCCTGCTGATTTTGTAAGTTTGGCCACTTAAAGAAATGAAGGGTCTGTAATTTTTTTGGTAGGTTTATTTTAACGTATAGAGAATATCAACCAAAAAATCCAGAAAAAAAAAAACACATTATATAAAGGTTATAAATTAATTTGCATTTCAGTTAGTGAAATAAGTATTTGATCCCCTAACAACCAGCAAGAATTCTGGCTCCCACAGACAGGTTATGTGCCCATGTGGAACACAGATCAGTCCTGTCACTTTAAGAAGTTACTCCTAATATCAGCTCGTTAGGTGTATAAGACACCTGTCCACACAATCTGTATCTTCCATTCCGACCTCTCCCACCACCATGGGCAAGACCAAAGAGCTGTCAAAGGTTGTCAGAGACAAGATTGTAGATCTGCACAAGGCTTGAATGGGCTACAAGACCATCAGCAAGAAGCTTGGTGAGAAGGAGACAACTGTTGGTGCAATTATTCAGAAATGGAAGAAATACAAAACAACCACCAATCGGCCTCGGTCTGGAGCTCCATGCAAGATCTTGCCTCATGGTGTAAGGATGATCATGAGAAAGGTGAGAGATCAGCCCTGAACTAGACGGGAGGAGCTTGTTAATGATCTTAAGGCAGTTGGGACCACAGTCACCAAGCAAAACATTGGTAACACAAAGTTTGCCAAAGAACATCTAAATGATTCAGAGAAGGCTTGGGAGAAAGTGCTGTGGTCAGATGAGACCAAAATTGAGCTCTTTGGCATTAACTCGACTCGCCGTGTTTGGAGGGAGAGAAATGCTGACTATGACCCCAAGAACACCATACCTTCAGTCAAGCACGGAGGTGGAAACATTATGCTTGGGGGCTGTTTTTCTGCTAAGGGTACAAGACGACTTCACCGCATTGAGGGGAAAATGGACAGGGCCATGTACTGTAAAATCTTGGACGAGAACCTCCTTCCCTCAGCCAGAACACTGACAATGACACGAAACATTCAGCCAAGGCAACAAAGGAGTGGCTCAAGAAGAAGCACATTAAGGTCATGGAGTGGCCTAGCCAGTCTCCAGACCTCAATCCTATAGAAAATCTGTGGAGGGAGCTGAAAATTCGAGTTGCCAAACGACAGCCAAGAAACATTAAGGATTTAGAGAGAATCTTTAAAAAGGAGTGGAACAAAATCCCTCCTGAGAAGTGTGCAAAAATAGTGACCAACTACAAAAAACGTCTTACCTATGTGCTTGCCAACAAGGGTTTCTGCACCAAGTACTAAGTCATGTTTTGCTTGGGGATCAAATACTTATTTCACTCACTGAAATGCAAATCAATTTCTAACCTTTATATAATGCGTTTTTCTGGATTTTTTTTGGTTGGTATTCTGTCTTTATCCGTTAAAATAAACCTACCATAAAAATTACAGACCCTTCATTTCTTTGTAAGTGGGCAAACTTACAAAATCAGCAGGGGATCAAATAAATGTTCCCACGGGTGGGTTGTGTGTGTGTGTGTGTATATATATGTATATATAATATTTTGGTAGTTTTAGTTTAGTTAACTACAACAATAATTTAATGATGCTATTAACTAGTATTACAATCCGAAATGACTTTGTTGCAGATAAATATGAGAATATTAATCAAACAGACTCCCCTATTGTTTCACCCTTTTTACAATGATTTATATAAATATTTACCACTAAATTCCTGTTAATCATTTCCATTAATCATTAAACATTCCTGTTAATCACTTCCACATAACAGATTCCACTATTATTTGGTAATGATATCCAGAGCGACATCCCACTGTGAATAATAAAATGCTCTCTGTAAAATAGTCTCACACAGATAAGCCAAACTAAAAGAGCAACATACACCCCCATTCAACTGTAATCGATTAAGATTCTCTTTCTCACAGGCTGGAAACTAATTGCACGAGGAAGCGATGCAAGAATGAATGTTTACTCATGTCTGTGAGAGATTAAAAGCTTTTAAGATAATCCCCTTATTCTAGCATAGCAAAACTGCAATGCTGATTTTTGTGCTCCGGTCCTCCTTGCTGCGTGATGTGACTGGGAGCCAGTCTAATTTGGAGGAATGCATTTGAAATTGTCATCAAACCCCAAACGGTGTTTGGACACAAGGAAGGAGACACACAGGATATAAAACAGGGAATCTGAAGGGCTCTCACATGTGTAAGTGGAACCACTTGCATTTTCTCTAGTGCCCAAACAAATAATGGAAAACACACCCATATTTAAGCCCATTTGCATTTCAGGCCATGTGAAGAGGCCATTGAATGGGGGAATTTAAATAGGATTCGGCACTCAAGCAAATCAGTCTGTGCATATTTTACTGTAGAACAGTCAATGTAAGACATCCAAAAGAACTGAGCATCACAGAAGCATTGCGATGCTTGTTCTCCATTACATTAAAGATGGCATGAAATGGAAATTCTCCCTATCTATTTTTTACAATGCATGTTATTGATCTTATTGTGAATTTTTTTTTTTTTATGTTTAAAATTGTAATCAAAACTCAATATTTCAGTGAAATGTCAGACTGTTCATCACAATAGGGAGAAAAAAATATCTAATGCTACTTCTGTTACATGCAACTTTTTATAAATAAAACAGCACTGATTATTTAACCAAACAACAAATAGGTGCGGGATTAAATTCATGACACAAAGCCATTCAAAATACTTACAGTCTGCTCCAGTGTGGCCAATTTCCCAGATATTTGTGATGTAAATGTCATAGAGGGCTGTTGTAAGTGGAACTTTTGACAGTGTCTTATAATAGTAACCATTAGCACCAACAAGGAGTTCATTATGTGAGGTTAGACACCATCGAGCACAATAATGAAAGAGCTGCATGTAGTCTGCAGTCATGGCATAGAAAGACACCCCTGTATGGACAACTATAGACACACAGACATAAGATGAAATTAATTAATGTCTTCACTCAGACTTTCCATGTCAAACTGGAAGGTAACCAACACTAGCAGTTGAAAAACATGACATATATTCAGTGCTTGCTAGGGAACTCCAAATATGGTATGAATCAGAGACTCCCTTATCTCATTAGCATAATTGAGCAGCACAGCTGAGATAGCTGGATCCAGAACAAACGTTTTCAACAGCAGAACTATCAGTTTATATCCCACTTTCCATTTTTAGCAGAAATTAACAGGGTGGGATGGGGGTTGTATGCTAGTCGAGAATGTCTGTGTTATCTGAAGATAGCTTAGCCGTTAACATTCATGTTTTCACTCAACCTCACTTGCGAATATCTCAAGCTATGGTGTCGCAAGGATTTTAAGAGCCTCCTAATGACAAATGAGTACCAATAAAACAAAACCTGAAATTTGTTTAACTGAAATGCAGAGCTACTGTTGAATAGCTGTCAATGGAGGATTGCTTATTGTCTAAACTGTTGTTTTTTGATCCTAGCACTTTAGACGGCACAATAACATGAACAGGGCATTTCCTATAACCTTTTATTGCATTTTTAAGTATGCTTTTAAACTGTAAGCTTTTTAGACTTTTATCAGTGGGGAACAGGCCCTCCCCCATCAAAAAAGAGTCCCCATTTTTATACTCTTTATTTTATTTATTACGGTTTTTGATACATGCATATAAAATGTCTTTGCTAGTAAAGAGGGTGCTGCTCATTCACAAGCTGCACACATGCAATAAAGAATTGCTTCATCCCTGACACGACAGAAGACGTGAGTTTTGTTTCAAACAATAGCCTGTAGGTAAATAGGCTATGGTGTGAGAAACCGCTAAAAACGGTTCAATGCACGAGTGAACTCTCTGAATGAATCAAATTGAATCGCAATCAATTTTTCAAAAGCTTTTGATCCATTGGATCAATAATGACTCATAATAATAATAATGAATAAAGATTTGTGAATCACTAGTTCTGATTCTAAACAACCAATGGAAAACATATGACATGACTGCTGAAATATCATCACAGAAAATGATTATTAAGTCAGTGATAATCTCCATCATCAGACAAGGGTTTATCAGTGGGGCAAGCAGTGTTTTACTGGGTCTCGTGCCCCAGTAAATCTGGTTTTGAGAGACAACACACAACAATCGAGGACATGTCTTTGGCTTTTATCAAGTTACATGAGTCCTTATAATATCCCATCATCCCTTGATTCAGATTCTTGTTACTTGAAACAACACAGCCAGACAAGACGGATTAATTATAGGACCCTCTCTTTCTCTCTTTTTTTTCTCTCTCACTCATAAACAACAGGCACAGCTACAGGCTGTGTCTCATAGTTTCTTGACTGTTCCAGTGGTTTGCGGTACATTACTCTCAGGTGTTCTTTCATAAAGCAGCAGGAGTCTTGGCTTTGCTCTGACAGTAATTTGGAGCCTCCATTCTCGGTTCTTAAATCCAGAAAAAGCCATTCGCTAATCTAACATACAAAAAAGGCAGTGGTGGAAAGTCTGTTATACGTTACAGTGCACAATAATCCCCTGTTTAAATGTCAGCTAATAATTTTCAAAACAAATTATTTAAAGTTAATGTTAACACTTTTAATTAAAGTTAATGGTACTTTACAAGTTTCAATTCATTCACACAAAACATGAATGCATTTGTTTATAATGGTTTGGTTCTTTAAAAGCATTTACTTAACATTAGTTTATTTATTATGAACAAACATGAGTTAAAAGGATAGTTCAGCCAAAAGTGAGTAAATGATGACAGAATTTAAATTTTTGGCTGATTTATAGTTTTAACAATGAAAAATAATAAATATATAAATTAATTAAGACATGTATAAAATTTTTTTTTGTAAAAATATAAAAGGCTTTACTGCCACTTTTGGTCAATTTATTGCATTCTTTCTGAATAAAAGTAATATTTAAAAAAAAAAAAATTACCGACATCAAACTTTTCAACAGTAGCATAAATAAATGTTGTAAAAATATTTTTTAAATTCATGCTGAACCAAATGCCAAATTTAATCTTATTGTAAAGTATTACTGGACTAACACACATTTGTATAAAATAGTATAGTTTTATTATAGAGATATAAGGCATTTAGATCTTATCTTGCTCTCAAATCAATAAAAAATCAATAGAGGTCACACCACTGACCTGTCCTGGTAAAACTATAAGTTGTTTGTCATATTATATGCAGATGGCTGGTGTTGTGGATGACAGGCTGATGGAGTCATTATTCACCAGTACCATTATCCACAGTTTGGATAGAGATGAATAAGCCAGTAATTAAAATCATTGCCTATTTTGACACCTGAGCCAGTGTGTGTGAGTGTTTGTCCTACAAACCGAAGACTACCCAATAGTGTTTGTCTGTTAAAAGGTCATTCCCAAGGGTTAGCTCTGTTACTATGGAAACAGAAGCTGCAGGAAAAAGAGCGATCAATATGATGCAGGTCAAAGGGCGGATGTTGTTCAAAGGTAAATCTAATATACATTCCTAAACATAATAAGTGGCACGGAATGCTGAATATTCTGATACACAATTAGGCTAAACCGGTGTTAATGGGCGCAGAGTTACAGTCTTGAGTGACAAATAATGGTGCAGGTGTATGGTAATTACAGTTTCTTTGTGATTTTGGCACAGTTTAAATACTGTAAATTGCCGTCAAGTGGATGTGATTAAATGTTCGACATAGCAGCCATACAGCTCCTTGACACCGCCTTATGTGTGTGTCAAAAGCATCCACCCATAGCATCAATAGCATGAAATAAACACCGCTTTAGGTATCTTCAGGGCAATCTCCCTTTTTCTCAAGCAATGCGATTACACATGTCCTTGTTCCCATTGACTTGCTGCTGTACAATGTGTAAGTGATCTGTTAATAGGATTATAGTGCGCAAAGAACCCGCTGTTTTTTTACCCCTATATATGATCACTCTGCAGATCAACTGAAATTAGATAGAGAAAACTGCTTGTCAGCAATGCTAGGATAAATTGATCCAATATTGCATGGGCCATATTATTTTGTATTAAAGTACAATATTATGGTAGTATGAAAAAAAAGTATCTTAAAGGGATAGTTACCCCAAAATGAAAATTCTGTCATTAATTACTCACCCTCATGTCGTTCCAAACCCGTAAGACCTTCGTTCATCTTTGGAACACAAATTAAGATATATTTGATGAAATCTGGAACACAAATTAAGATATTTTAGATGAAATCTGAGAGCTACCTTCGTTCATCTTCAGAACACAAATTAAGATATTTTTGATGAAATGCTAGAGAACATTAAAGATTTTTGATGAAATGAGAGCTTTCTGACCCTCAATAAAAAACAGTGCAACTACCAGGTTCAAGGCCCAGAAAGTAGTAACAACATCGTTAAAATAGTCCATGTGACACGAGTGGTTCAACCGTAATTTTATGAAGTAATGAGAATACTTTTTGTGCGCAAAGAAAACAAAAATGTGTAGTTCCCTTGCACTGTTTGTTCGGAAGGGACAGAGGTGATAATGAATATTTTCATTGGTGGGTAAACTATCCACTTAATCTGTTTTTAGGAAAGTTTATTTTTGACATTTGGCCTACTGTCTCTGCTGTTCTTTTTTTATTTATTGTTTATCAGTGTTGAGTCAAACATTATTAACACATTAAACTGATCAAAAGAAAATATATTTATAATGCCACAAATGTTTTGTTTTTTTTAAACATTGATAATAATAGAAAATATTTCTTGAGCACCAAATAATCATGAATAATTTCTGAAGGATCATGTGACACTAATGGACTGGAGTTATGTAATATTTAAATTAAAAATAGTTATTTTAAGTTGTGAAATAATATTTCACAATATTACTCTTTTCATTTATTTTTGATCAAATAAATGCAGCCTTCGTGAGCATGAGACTCAAAAACGTACAAATCTCATTAACAAATTATTGAAATTACGCTGCATTTTTTTAAATAAAAGCAATAATTCCCTTATCCTTTATCAGAAACAGTTTTATGTTTGATCATTTGATTATGGCCCTGAACTCAATGAAAGGGTCAGAGCCTTGTCAAGCTGAAGCCATAATTAAGCTGCTTTTTCATTCTCAGTATGTATGAAATGTTTTATTAAAACTCAGAGCATAAGTAATACAGTCAGTGAACCCAAAGATTATTGTAATCGAGCACGACCAGAGCCGGTGACGGGGACGCTGATGAGAGGAGCAGGTTATCAGAGCGGCTTTCTAAGTGTTTTTAGCATTCAGACTGAGCCGCATGGATCCAGACTGCAGTGGAGAAGGCGACCCCTGGTCAAGTGCCTGTGTCTGATGACTTAATTAGGGTCAGAGTCTGGGACACTGGCTGACTGAGGGGACGCGGTTAGACAATAGCAGTATGGGATGGGCGCTATCGCCGTTTCATATTCTGTCTTTGTTCATGTGACAACACTAGATATGATTTTGTCGAGTATCCAGAATTCATGTTTTTCCCCCCTCCCTACTCTACCAGTTTTGTTTATAATAATTTTCAATCATTAAAATTACTCAGTCTTCTTAATTTATTATTTTCTTATAATTCTGCATTGAAATTGGTTTGAAACCGTTTAATGTAGTTTTTCTTTCACTCTTTCTTTCTCTTGTCCTCTCTTTCAAATCCTCCTTCACTTACCACTGCTTCCCAAAACCACTAGTCCGAGCTAAAATACCCTACACCAAGGGAAAGGTGATAGCTGACAGTGGGAACTAATCTGTTCTATTGATCAGTCTGTCAGCCAATGACTTAAGTCAGCAAAAGGCCAGACACACATCATTTAATCCGTTTATTGACAGCAAGTGAATTTTCCAGAGCAAACCTTTTCTTTTATCCAGTTATGTAACCTTTATAACTACATTTCCTAAATTAATGTTATAAGGTGCACTCAGTATTTTTTGATTATTAAAAAACGGTGTGTTTATGCTGTGTGTTCAGTGTGTAAATATGGTGATAAAATAATATTCAAGGCAAAGCAAATAATTCAGATTGCTTTTTACACGTGTTCGAAATAACTGAAAGTGGATGACACCGGAAGCCTTGTATATTCAAGATACAAATGGCTGTGTACGTTCTTACATTTAAAACATGTTGGATACAACAGTTAAATAAACAAGAAAATACTGTGTCTAAAATGTAAGCTATTCAATATTACCAGTTACTGGCAATGCTGTGTATTTTTTTTCTCCATCAATGTAAATAGTTCAAAACAAAGTCAAAACAGAAAATGCGGGCAGTTGTGTTCTGTTTCTGAATTCATTAGCATTTTAATATAAATCGGTTGAGTGAGCAATTCAGTGACTCAATCATAAAGACCCTGTCTTGATGCATTACATTAGAGAAGGCTTCACTGACCCACTCATAAAAACATTTCCTGAATGAATCCGAACTGTTCGAACTGTGAACCATTGACACTCCTAATTGAGATTGTAGATAGAGTGTCAATGGTCCATTTGAGAGATAGGTGGTGGTAATGCACTTATAAGTCTGCGATCCGCCGTAAAGCAAGAAGAAGAAGCAGACGCCTCACGCGCATGCTGTTGAGAACGCGGCTAGACAGTTCGAAACGCATGTTCGGACAGCCAAAAGTTTGATGGGGCCAGGATCAGAGGTAACAAAACGATTTCATATAGGATATGTTCGTGTTTGTGTCATTACCAAATCAGGTAAGCGTGGAAAAGCCGACGGGTTTAATTTGGTTTTGTTTGTGTATGTTTTTTTACTTCAGCGTATGATACTACTCGCACATCCATTATATGACTGACAGACCGCAACGGTTTGTGTTAAAAATCTTCGTTTGTGTTCTACTGAAGAAACAAAGTCACCTACATCTTTGATGCCCTGGGCGTAAGCAGATAAACATCAAATTTTCATTTATGGGTGGACTATCCCTTTAACACTAACAGGTGTTAGTATAAAGTCCAGATCCAGTGGAATGAAGAAAAAACTGTGAAACATAAGCAAAAAGGTACAGAGTGCACCTTTTTCTCTGGTCAGTCAATCAATAACACTTTTTAGCATTTAGTACCTACCTGTGAAGAATATAGGCGCAGTGAGCTCTGGGGTTTAGTTACTGACATCTGGGGATTGGTCGTTGGCGTATCTGGATTTGGAGATCAGAGCGAGTATCCCAGGGGGCGTTGATAAAAGTCTTGACTTCAGCTTTCACACAGGACCACCGCATTATGTCACTCCGCCAGCGACCTCCTCCTCCTCCTCCTTCAAACACAGAGAGAAACGGATCCAATTGTTGCCCACAAGTCTCTGCGTCATTGAATATTTATCACCTCCCTGATATTGGAAAAAGGTTCTTGAGCGAGCCTCAGGGGCAGGGAATTCAACACCCTATTATAGAAGAAGAGCAATATGGCTGTCATCAGCTTCCCCCTGGATGTATTTAATTAATTATCTGTAGCCCTCCTTATCGAGTCCCTCTTTAAAAGCTTCCCTTACTCCCAAAGACATGTCTGAACACATCATCTTTAAGCTTTAAAGACTGTGCATGCGGTAGTGCAACAGGCTTATTTTTAGTCTAATTTAGGTTGTATGTAAGAGCTTATAATAAGATCCGTAGCTTTATCAAGAACGAAAGACAAAGTAAATAGATTGTATTACAGTATCCTCTCTTAAAATGACAGCTCATCCGTCTATCTCTGTATCAATCCCTCAGGCACATATCATAATACCCTTTCTGGATGTTTCACAGTCTCTCGATAAACAGGAGCTGAGCATTTGTTTTTACAGGAGGGAAATGCCCTTGTTACTGTGTTGAACCCCCCCCCCCCCCCCCCCCCCCCACCAAATAGTCTAAATCTTTATCTTATTCCTTTTTGTTTTTATTGCGACTCCCATCGATGGTGCTGTAATCGTCCAGCAGTGCGCGTTTAAGTTCGAATTGCTGTAGTGTTAGAAGGATCGATTTTCTACAACAGGAACATTAGCGATTCTCGAGTTGAGGGTATTAAACTCCGATCATTGTGTTCTATTGTTTGGCATGTCATATTGATTATCTCCCAGGTTTCACTGGTACGAGTGAAATATTGGAGCCTTCAACTGCCATGCAGAGGAAGAATACTCTTGCCTCTGTAAATGAATAGGTATGTGCACTTGCTTAGGGACATCAGGTGGGATTAAATATCAGTTTTTGAATGACTGCAGGGAGGAATAGAAAACAAATACATAAAGGTGTTGATGCATTTTTAACCTATATTTCTTTTAAAATGTATCTTTCGGGGAATGTTACAACTCTCGCAATATATCTCACAATTATGACTTTATATCTCGCAATATGAGTTCATATCTTGCAGTTGCAGCTTTATTTTTTGTAATTGCACCTTTATATTACACAGTGACTTCATATCTCACATTTGTGAGTTTATGTCTCAATTATGGGGTTGTATCTCACAATTATGACTTTATGCTCCATAATGTGACTCTATATCTTGCAATATGACTTCATATTTTGCATCTGTGGCTTTATTTCTTGTAAATGCAACTTTATATCTTAAAATGTTGGCATTAAGTCTCACAATGTGACTTTATATCTCACAACTGTGGCTTAATTTCTTGCAAATGCCACTTTGTATCTCACAATTGCAAATACATCTTATAACTGCATCTTATAATTTATTTCTCACAAAGTGACTATTTCACAATATCATTTAATCAGCTGTATTTCTTGTAAATGCAACTGTATATCTTACAATCACATCTTTACTGTATGTGACATTTGTGACTTTATATATCACAATATGACTTTAGGTTTTACAATATGACTTCATACCTTGCAATTGTGGCTTCAATTCTTGTATATGCGAATATATTTTAATTCTGACTTGACATCCCACAATATGACTTTATATTTTGCAATGTGACTTTATATCACATAGTTGCATCTTTATTTCTTGGGAATGCAATTTTTATCGCACATTGTGACTTTAAATTTTGCAGTTGTGACTTTATATCTCACAGTTATGATTTGATATCTCACAGTGTTACTTTATCTCATAAAATCATCTTCGCATCTTGCAATCTTCTATTTATTTCTTGTACTATATATCTACAATTATGACTTTATATCTCACAATGTGGTGATTTCAAATCTCACAATTTGAATTTACTACTCATAGTTGACTTTAAAATCTCAAAAGTGTGATTTTATGTCTCATATCTCTATTTTATCTCACAATTCATTATTTATTTTTACTCTGAGGCAGAAAAGGAATTGTATACAGTATGTTTGTGTTTGAGGGAGAGGTAAAGGTATCTCTGAATGCACAGATAAACACCTCAGAATCCAATAAATTTAAAACGAGTCTGCTTCATGTATGTGTTTATGTCTGGAGCGAGGAAGAGCCAGAGGCAGTTTCTTGTCATTGCTGAGAGTGAATTGTCAGCTAGTGTGGAGGTCAAAAAGTGAGAAATGCAGCATCCTCACACATGAGTAGCCCACGGCTAGCCTGTCCATTCAACAGACAGCCTCTGACACCGACAGCACACAACATGTTAATAAAAACCCCTGTAAAGTTCCACTGAACCAGTGAAGGCTCTGACAGAAACAGTTTTTCAATCATTAATATTGCCTCACTCACTACCCCTCATTATTTTATACCTTTTACAGGAGAGGTTGCCTCGAGGGAAGCCTGGTGGCGAACTCCTATGGCTGGCTTCGATCTCGTCACTCGCCTGAGACACTGTGTGCATGATAAAGATAAACTTTCTCGCTCCTGCACCAATCGATATTGTAATTCACAGTCACATTTTCGCTCTCTTTCATTTCAGTAAAAAAAAAGCCCCTAGACATACATAACAAATATGTTATTCCAGAAATCTAGAATGAAATGAAAGGGATAGATGACAGATGACTCTAAGATGATATTATATTTTTAATAATAATTATGTTACAATAGTATTTTTTAGCATAGCATTTTTTTTATATTATAACATTTTTGTTTAGTCATTAAATGATGAATATCTATCATAATTAGATTTCCATGCAAATTTTATGTAAATCTTTACATACTGGAAAATCTTACTACAATTATCTGTTAATATATTCCAGCACGAGGACAGAATGTTTCAATAGAGAATATATTGATCAACTCGCTATATATTAGATAGAAGGTAGATAGATTGATAGATAGATAGATAGAATAGATAGATAGAAGATAGATAGAAGATAGATAGATAGATAGATAGATAGATAGATATAGATAGATTTGTTAACAGTAGATAATATTAATTTGATTATTTTATTATTTTCTTTTTTCATTTTATTTTGAATATTGCATTGTTGTTTTGTCAATAAATCACCTTTATTAATTATTCATTGAGACTACCAATTTTTTTTTTTAATTGGCCAAACAATTCATATCCTCATTCCTGGGTATCATAATTTGATTTTCATGCCCAATAATTATGTAAATACTAACTGAAAGTGTTCATGCATTTCCTTAATCTCGGTCTCCTAGGATTCTTCATATGAATGATTTAATTTTAATTTGAGGATGAGACTCCTGGAGGAATGAAATAAATTTACAGTGTCCCATAATATTTCACCAGAGATATAGATATATTTAGAACAAAATAACAATTATAATTGTTATTGACATTATTGTATTTTAGTTTTAAATTTAATCAAGTGTCTTCATCCCTGTGTAATTACTTGCACCTCTTCTGTACACTGAGTCGCTTCCTGGTAGGTGTTGGTGTCACTGAGTGTTGAATATTGATGAAACAGAACAACCTGAAATGACAGTCTCTCCATGGCGGCCACCCCCTCTTCCTCCACCTCTCGGCAGGATTCAGAGAGAAGCTAATGGCCATGCAATGCCTGTCATAGTTTAAAAAGCATCGCCTTTGTTCCAGCACTGCTTGGTTCTACAACTCCCCCCACCCCCCCTCCATAGGCCTAGCCCTTACTAAAAATGTCAGCGAATATTGATTTGGTGGGGAGCAACAAAGACTTCACTAAATGATAGCTCCTTTTGTGCTGCAGCGATGAAAGGGCTAGACCTTTCTCCAGCACTCCGGAGCGCTTCCATGATGCTTAGTCCATCAATATTTCATATCCATCTTACACTACAAAGTGAAGACAAATTGACAGAAATGGGTTTAATACACATCAGAAAATGTTTATTGTGGGCTGACATTATATATTTAATCAATTCAGATTAAATAGACTCTCATAACAGGTATGATTTTTGCTACTATTTTGTTTGTTTTGCTGTTATTTAATACTCCTTGTTTCCTGGAAACTACTGAGTACATTCACACCTACACAATAAACGGTATGAATGCTACCTGATTTTAAAGGGATGTAAGAGGATATGTATACAGATTTTCCTCAGTTTCCACAGTCTCTTTATGTTCTTTCAGTGCAGACTTCAAAGGCACAAATCAGGGTTATGGGGGTTGGGTTGGAGGGCTACATCTGTAATAATGCAAATGAAATATCTTCAGTTCTTCCCCCACTGTTTAAATATACAGTATATATAGAACCAGGCTCTCTATATGTATGTAGAGTAGACACAACTCTGTAGTGTTAGAGGCATTATTATGTGACTGCTGTCTGCATTTAATCGAAACTTTCTAATTAAGTGGTGTTTTTTGTTTGTTTTTTGCTTAATTGCATCTTGCTGAATGAGCTGCTATCATAAAGCAATTTGCTCTTTAGAAGTATAGACATGTTGCAACAGGAGAAAGCAAGCTTTTTGCATTTAATTAGATCAGGTAGAGTGTAATGTGAAATTATATGCATAAAGGATTGTTCGTCCACAGCCTTGTCATTAAGTTACAAAAAAGTTGTAAAAACATTTGAATACTATATATACAACCATTAAAATATTTATAGATATATTATTGCTTTTTAAATAATAAATCATATAAATTATAATATAAACATAATTATATAATATAATATAATATAACATAGAATATAATGAATATAATAATATGTGACCAGGGACCACAAAACAGTCATATAAAGTGTCATATTTTTTGAAATTGAAATTATAAATACTGGGACAATATTTGGCCGAAATACAACTATTTGAAAATCTGGAATCTGAGGGTGCAAAAAAAAATCAAAATATTTAGGAAATTGTCTTTAAAGTTGTCCAAATGAAGTCTTAGCAATGCATATTACTAATCAAAAAAAATGAAGTTTTGATATACGGTCAGAAATGAACAAAATATCTTCATGGAACATGATATTTACTTAATATCCTAAATTTTTGGCATAAAAGAAAAATCGATAATTTTGACCCTTACAATGTATTGTTAGCTATTGCTGGGTCATTCCACGAAATTGGTGCCTTTTGCATCCCTAAGAAATAATCAAACATATATTTAATATAACAATAAATAAATTAGCAATTTAAAAACATAACGATACTATGTATTCTTTCATCAATACTACATAAAAAAAAGTAAATTAGATATTATTTTAAATAATTTAGATAGCATTTATGCTGATAAGGGTAAGGGTTTTGGCCTGTCCTTTACTATGATTTTTCTTTTTCAGCAGGACTTTAAATTTGAAAAATAAAGGCAAAATGATATTTAAAAAATCACATTCGCATATTGTTCTACATACAGTCTTATTGTTAAGCAATGTTTTTGGCATAAATATCAGTTTTTTTCTATAAAATATAAATCATTTTACCTGTGTCCCCTGATTTCATGTCAGCCCTGTTACCCTCATCAAAAAAAACTTGTAAAATAATGTACATTCAAGTGACGTCACTTCTAGGAGGTTACATCATCTCTCAACCAGGATTCCTACACATAAAACACAAGCATGTTTCTCTCTCAATTCTATAATGTTCTATTTTTTTGAGGCTTGACTGAAGGATGGCCATCATGCAGTGTCAATACTGTTACCATTTTTAAAATGTAAATTTAAACAATTATTTGGTACATTTAATATAATCAATATCTACAAATAAAATCCTTTCAACGTGTACATGTGTTTTTGTGAACTTGACTATTAGCTAGAAATAAGTAAATTAGTTTGAAATGGTCAAACATGTTACGTCATCCTGTTACTTGTCGAGTAACGGTTTGACATCTTGGATAACAGGTACGCACAGTATGTGTATGTGTCACCCTGTTTTTAAAGATTGTCTGTGTAAAATGCAAACATTTTTAACGGTCACACTGGGTGTAATTTTGAGCTAATGCCTATATCATTACAGGGGCAAGTCGCATGAGTTACATTTGAGTTAGTATTATTGGTATTGTTTCTATTACTATTGGTGTTAATGATCGGGATAGGATGATCTAGTCTCAATAAAAACTTTTTTTTTCCCCGTAACTCAGTGTCATTAATGCAATACAGTAAAGTCAATACAAACAAGAGGCAGCAGGTTGACTGCAGACCTTCAGGCCCGTCTTGCACGAAGTCCGGTCACAGAAGTCAGATCCTTCGGCGCAGAAATGGTTAGATGATCACAGAAAGACCAAAGATTTATCATTTCCTGACCTAATAATTGAACCAATCAGTCTATGTGAAGTTCTGTTAGGGGACACAGCAAACAGAGAGGACCGTTATCTAAATTACAATAGCTTATAAAACATTAGATCTGTTAGCAAATGTAATGTGCTAAATCTACAAGAACTGACTTACCACACTGAAATGGACTGTTACTATTGTATACGATGGGGGAACCATGGGTCCCGAAGGGGGGAACGAGACACTGCGTGAGAATTCGCTTTGGGAACGCCCTGCGTGCCGCGTTCTGACGCCGCGGAAATCCGTCCCGGGAGCAGCGAGGCAGTCCCACGCAGCAGGCGCCGGAGTAACAGGCACCAGAAAGCATAAAAGCGCATCCGGCCGGGCGCAACCCAGCTTCGATGAAGTAGCGCCTGCAGGGATGCAGGGAGTTTGGCAAAGAGACGCAGCGTCTCGTTCCCTCGGGGAACCATGGTTACATACGTAAACCTAGAGACGTTCCCCTTCAGGAAATCGAGCTGCATCGAGTCGCTTTGGGAACGAGAATACACACTGCGCCATACTACCAAGTCCCTGCCTGTGTGTGTATCCTATGAGCACATCACGAGAGAGAACTTGGGAACCTGGGGTAGAAACCAGGTCTAGGTTGTAAAAGCAGACAAAAGTTTGCGGAGAGGACCAGCCCGCCGCAGCAAAAATGTCCTGCAAGGCCACACCCAAGATGAAAGCCTTAGAGGCCGCCATACTCCTGGTCGAGTGCGCTCTGACCCCCATAGGTGGAGGGGATGCCCAGATGACCTCGCTAGGCTAGTGAGATGGCCTAACACCCACCATTAGTCTGCTGGTAGCCGGAAACAAGCCCATTCTTTGGCGGACCAAAGCAAACAAATAGCTGATCTGCCTTATGCCACGTGGCAGCTCTGTGTGCGTAAGCGTCCATTGCTCGAACTGGACAGAGCAGATTACGCTTTTCTTGGCCTACTTTCTGGAATGGAGGAGGACAGAATGACTGAAGTACTATGGGCCCCTTGGTGTGCTGTACTGGCCTCAGCCTCAGGGTGCCACGGAGGAAACGAGTGGCAAGTGGGTGTCTTCCCAATGATTGACCACCCAGAAGGGCGTGGTAAGCAGCTAAGGCCGCCACGTATACCTTCAGAGTGGAGGGAGATAAAACCCTGCGGAGAATCGCTCACCCTTTTTTTTTTTCTTTTTTTTTTTCTCCCCCCCCCTGTTTTTTTTTCCCCCTTTTTTTTATTTTTTTTCCCTTTTTTTTTTTTTTTTTTTTTTTTCTGTCCTTTCCCCCTTTTTTTTCTTTTTTGTTTTTCTTCTTCTCTTTTTTTTCCCCTGCAGAAACTCCAGAACTGTACCAAATGGGCAGTTGACTGGGTCCTGCAGTCGCTGACCGCACCATGAAGCAAAAAGTTTCCACTTTAAGGCGTACTGTTTCCTAATGGCTGAAGCTCTGGACTGGAGTATAGTCTCAAAAACCTCAGTTTAGAGACCAGATGCTAGGAGCTGTGCCACCTCAGGGGCCATGCCCACAGCTTCCAAAACTCCGGGCGGGGGTGAAGAATGGCACCCCCGCCTGAGAGAGGAGGTCCCTCCTGATCGGAATCTCCAGCGGAGAGCCGTCAAGGAGGGACACCAAGTCCGAGAAACAGCTTGTACAAGGGGCGCGAACGCAAACCCCCATGCCGATTGATGTAGGAGACCACCGAAATGTTGTCTGTGCGGACAACGTTTGCACATGATGCCCCCCCTTGGTCTGTGACAGGGGAGTGTGTCAGGAGCTCGAAACCCGGGCAGCTATTTCCCGGCAGTGAGGTACACAAGAGATGATGGCCTTCCCACAGGACCCTGGGCAGCGGGCGGGCCATCAATGACCGCTCCTGCCCGTGGGAGAGGGCATCCGTCGTTCGCATACTGCGACGACAAGGAGCCCCTAACGTGCGGGCCTTGAACCAGGTGAACCACGGTTTCTTCACAATATCTAAGGCAAGTAAGCATCGCACGTGACTTGGATAGCACAAAGCGGAATTCCCAACTCGGGGTCGGAAAAATCCTTTGGTGCATGAGCCACGACTGCAAGGGTGCTCATGTCCTATGCAGCAAAGAAGTTTTATAGTTGGACGCCCGCTGCCATCAGGACGAACACAGCTCAGAAACTGTTTGACAGTGAGTGACTGGTCTTCTCTTACTCTCGTGACTGTCGTGTGGATTGACTCGATTCGAGCAGGAGACGGACGTGCCTGCATCTAGGTTGAGTCCCACACCACACCTAAATATGTGGTTTTCTGTAGTGGAGAAAGAACACTCTTCGTGGCGTTTAGTCTTAACCCCAGCTCTCTCATATGGGAGAGGACGACATCTCGATGCCGAGCCGCCATCAGTTCCGATTGAGCTAGTATTAACCAATCGTCGATGTAATTGAGTATGCGGAAGCCCTGGAGCCGCAGAGGAGCCAGAGCAGCATCCACAAACTTCGTGAAAGTGCGGGGTGAGAGTGACAGGCCAAAGGTAAGAACTCTATATTGGTATGCTTCGCCCCCGAAAGAAAACCTCAGGAACTTCCAGTGTTGAGGGAGGTGGACATAAGGGAAATAAGCCATCTCGAGATCTATCGTTACAAAAAACCCCAGTCCTCGGGCTGGATCTGAGATACTATCTGCTTGATAGTGAGTATCTTGAACCAAAGCCGTTTGATAGCACGGTTCAGAAGACGGAGATCTAAAATCGGACGCAAGCCCCCATCCTTCTTCGGAACGGTGAAGTAACGGTTGTAGAACCCGGACGCTCTCGAGAGAGAGAGACAGAGAGAGAGGAGGAACACGTTCTATGGCCCCCTTCTTCAAGAGAGTATCTACTTCTTGTTCCAATACCAGAGCCTGCTCAGGGCCCACAAGTGTAGGAATGACCCCGTTGAAGCGAGGTGGACGAGAACCGAACTGGATTCTGTAACCTTCTCTACAATCTGCAGGACACATTTTGAGATATTTGGTAGAAGTTTCCACGCTACCAGGAAATCTACTAAGGGAACCAGCCTTTCGAGGCTGGCGTCTGGTATTATTAGGGGAGCCAGTTCGGTGCCCTGAAGCGGTTGACCGGCAGGGAACGACCGACCTGACCTGCTGTAGCACCCTCACTTGAGGGGAATAGCTCTCCCGTGCCGTACCGTTGCCGTGCGGCAGCTGGGAATTTCACTCATCGGAGCTCACTGAGCCCTGAAGCACGAGGTGGCAGGGGTATCAATGAACCACCATGAGGGCACTGAGGGAACAACCGACCCAACTTCTGTAGCACCCTCACTTGACGAGGGAGGAAGCACGAGCTCTCCCGTGCAGTACCGTTGCCGTGCGGCAGCTGGGAATTTCACTCGTCGGCGCTCACTGAGCCCTGAAGCAACGAGGTGGCAGGGCTATCAATGAACCTCCATGAGGGCACTGAAGTAACAACCGACCTGACTGCTGTAGCACACTCANAACAAACCAGTCCTCGGAACGGATTTGAGATACTATCTGCTTGATCATGAGCATCTTGAACCGAAGCCGTTTGATAGTTTGAAGTAACGGCTGTAGAACCCGGACGCTCTCTCTCGAGAGAGAGGAGGAGCACGTTCTATGGCCTCCTTCCTCAAGAGAGTGTTTACTTCTTGTTCTATTACCAGAGCCTGCTCGGGGCCCACGAGTGTGGGGATGACCCCGTTGAAACGAGGCGGACGAGAACCGAACTGGATTCTGTACCCTTTCTCTACAATCTGCAGGACCCATTTTGAGATATTTGGTAGAAGTTTCCACGCTACCAGAAAATCTACTAAGGGAAACAGCCTCTCGAGGCTGGCGTCTGGTATTATTAGAGGAGCCAGGTCGGTGCCCTGAAGCGGATGACCGGCAGGGAATGACCGACCTGAGTGCTGTAGAAACCTCACTTGAGGGGGCGAGCTCTCCCGTGGTGGGAATTTTGCATCGGATCTCACTGAGCCCTGAAGCACCGAGGTGCCAGGGGTATCAATGAACCTCCGTGAGGGCACTGAGGAGGATTGGGCATCGTATACTGAGGTGTTATCCTTTCCTCCCCAGGTGGGGCTGCCCTCAGGGGCCTGACGATGTTGGCGTCAGGACCGCTTAGCCGAGGTCCTCTTCGACAAAATAACAGTCCGCAGATCCGTCTTCGGTCTAGAGGACCCCGACTGAGAGCGTCGCCCCGACCCCCGTTCTTTTTGCAGAGGGGTGCGGGTTGCAACGCTCTGTTTTTGAGACTGGCGATATGAGGAGCTTGACGGCTGGGGCTGCTCCTGCTCAGCAGCCCCCTGGGCCTGGAAGCGACGAGGGAGAAACCGTTGAAACGCCGCCGCTTGCTTCCTCGCCTCCTGAAAACTCTCGACGACAGTGTTGACTGTGTCACCGAAGAGGCCAGAGGGCGAGAGCGGGGCGTACAGGAGGAACAATCTGTCCTTATCTTGCATATCAGACAGATTCAACCACAAATGCCGCTCCGTGGCCACCATTGCTGCCACTGAACGGCCGATAGCTCTGGCCGTTTCTTTGGTGGCCCGGAGGGAAAAATCTGTGGCCTGACGTAGTTCAGCTACTACGTCGGATTCCTCCTCCTCCCTGTCATCCAGGTCCCTGAGCAGGTCAGCCTGGTATGCTTGTAACACCGCCATGGTGTGCACGCAGGCGCCAGCCTGACCTGCTGCCGTTTAAGCTTTCCCAACCAGACTAGATGTAAGCTTAACAGGCCTGGTGGGAGCTTCGGGGCCTTCAGGGACGATGCGATGCTGAGGATGGGGAGTGATAGCTTGCGAGCGTTTGCTCCACAATTGGCATCGCCCCATATCCTTTCTCATTCAGCCCCACGATATTGGAATAATTAGAGACTGTGGGGCTATAGATACGGGAAGAATTCGGTCTTTCCCACGATCTTGACACCTCGGCATGGAGACGGGGAAAAAAAAAAAAAAAAAAACAAAGAAAAAAAAAAACGGAAGGCCCCGTCGTGAAGGCTGTGACCTCGCTTTCAGGAAACACTCGTTTAATTTGCTCTTAGGACGAGCGTCCTGTTTCTCGGCAGGCCAATCGATATTTAACTTTGGCTACCGCACGGGTCAAAACATCCACTCGAGCATCCTCATTACGCGAGGGCTGGTGTTGGCAGTCCACCGTCTCCTCTGTCGCGACACTCATCACCTAGACCTTACTCGGGGAAAATAGATGAAGTGCCTGGCTCTCTCTCCAGGGGGGAAGAAACCGCAGCGCGGGCTTCCGAACCCTGAGAGAGAGCTCGCAGATCTAGGGGTGAGGGACCAAGCAAAGGACAAGCCGTCTTCGGATCCCTCCACTAAATTCCACTTGCGAGCCCCACGAAACAGTCTGCGTGTGCTCGGCAACAGTGGGAGGAACCGCTGCAAGGTGGGGGATCGCCGCAGAGACAACAGAACCCCCACTCACCCCGGGCCCCACAACCAGCCCCCTCGAGAGCTGACGCCCCTGCATGCTCCCCCGCTCCCCACCCACCACACACAAACCCGCACCAAACACCCCCCCCCCATCGTGCCTATACTCCCCCCGCCACCCAGATATCGCACACACGGGCGGGAGGAACCACCCCCCATCCGTTTGTGTTACTGGCTGTCGCTCGCCAGAGACTTTTCATGTTTATATATATATAATATATATTATATATATATATCTTATGAGTGCTTGTGCTTTTTTTCCGGGACAGACAACGGTAAATAGACAGACACATACACAGAGCGCTTCTGAAGGACAGAAGCTGGGTGGGGCTCCGGCTGGATGGGTTGTATGTTTCGGTGCTTACGTCACCCCGCTGGGACGTCTCGATGCTCCATTGGACGGTAGTTGGACACGTTGCCTCAGAACGCAGCACGCAGGGGCTTCCCAAAGCGAATCTCCACTATAAATAATGGAAGCCTGGAGCTACACATCATTCTCTTCTTCGACTTCATTGACTGTTTTGTTTGAAGCGTGCATTTCGGTGGTAAAAGCGATCTCTATTCATTCATTATGGCAACCACTAGCAAAGCGTTTAGAGGATGTGTGCATCAGTGTTGTCGTTGTTTAACATCTGATGACACACACAATCTATGCGTTATTTGTTTCGGCGAAAAGCACGCACTCGATGCCTCCGAGGGAGCAATCGGCGTGCACTGCAAGCGTTTTTCCAAGGAAAAAGCTCCGCTCTCGTTTGTATCTCTTTTCGAGGAAAGAGGGGCAGCCATTTGCTTCCTGCGGTTCAGGACCCGCCGCTGCTTAGGCACGGAAGGGAATGAGCTTGTGGTGATCGCAGGTGGATCTGGCCGATGAGGTTGAAGAGGGGTTTCCCTTTCGCGATCGTCGGCTGTGCACGAGAGTGAGCCGCTGGAGAATGATGTTATTTCATTAACATCATCTGATCCAGGGACCAGTGCTCTGCTGGGTTCAGCCCAGCAAAAGCAGGAAATGTCTGAGGAGGGAAAAGAAGCTGAGGCTGAGCCTTCCCAAATCCTCCTGCCCTGCGTATGATGAGCTTTTGGAAATTATGGATCGCACCACGGCGAGGCTTTATTTGCTGTGAGCAGGTGAAGAAGAAAGTATGAACGTATCCGATGAACGGTTATTTTCTTGGCCACCCACAATCTCTCCACTATGACCAGGTTAGGTGGGAAAATTTCTGCATATAGTCTCCTATGCGTTTGGTTTTGGTTCTATGGATGCATAGTGACCATCTCTCCGAGGGTCGGCGGAGTTGTTCGGACAGAGCGGAGGAAGCTCCGACATGGAACCCATGCGGGGATGAGTACGATGCTCGAAATAATACAGTATGTATATATAATTATTTATATATATTGAATGAGTGCTGGTTGTGTGTATAACCCTTCTGCTAGTTTCTTTGCAGTGTTTCCCGGGACCTGTGTGTTTCTGTCCCTTTCTAGGGTAGGTCCTCGATGGGCACCCCCTCTGCTGGGTTCAGAAACCGGGTGCTCGACTTGCAGTGTTTATTTCACTCGTCAATATATGTCCAGACGGTAAGAAAAGCCGGGTTTCGGCTTCATACTTCCTGGATCATGCGGCCATAACACAGGCTTCTGCGGGAGCCTTCGTGATCATCAGGCCCCCGGCGCGTCACTGCAAAAATTTCCTGGACGTCCGGGCTGGGGTTACGCTTTCATGCTACCCTGACTGGTCTTCCGTATCTGGGTCGCCCTGAGGGGTTTCCCGATCACCAGGATATCCCCTCTTGCTGAGGCATCGAACGGGAGGTATAGGTGGCATTACGAGAAACTTCCTGTGTAAATGCTGTCTCGGGCAGTGCTCCCCTCACCTTTGAGGGTTGTATTTGAGCTTGCCTCTCCCGTTTGGCTGTGAGCAGATGCTTGGAAAACTCTAAAATCCAAATACTATGGTAAGTGCACACGTTAAGCTTTGTGCACATTCTACAAATCCACATAGCTGGTAAGTACGCACGTTATGCTTTGCCCACTTTTCTAAAATCCTGTATGTACGGGTACGCGGTTATTGTCTAGTTCCCTTTCGATGAGTTGGTTTAGACCGGTACTTGGGCTCCAACTCAATAGTGTGTCTCTGTCGACCACACTCTGGAAGAATTCATCCCCTCACCTTTGAGGGTTGTATTGGAGCTTGCCTCTCCCGTTTGGCCCAGTACTTCCGGGTATCTGCAAACAGATGCTTGGAAAACTCTAAATCCAAATACTATGGTAAGTGCACACGTAAGCTTTGCGCACTTTTCTACAAATCCACATAAGTGGCAAGTGTGCACATTATGCTTTGCCCTCTTTTCTAAAATCCACATAAGTGGTAGGTGTGCACGTTATGTTTTGCCCACTTTTCTGAAATTCTGTATGGTAAGGGTTACGCGTTATTGATCTCGTTCCCTTTCTCTGAGGTGGTTTAGACCCCGGTACCTTGGGCTACACTCAACCAGGGTGCATCTGTTGACACACTTTTGAAGCATCGATCCCCTCACCATTGAGGGTTATTGTGAGTATGGTGTTTCTTTCGAGCGTTAATCCTCTCTGAGGAGTTGGATTCCTCGCTCCATGGGCTGTCCTCATGGTAGTATTGAGCAGTGCTCCCCTTTTTTATCAAAGGGTTACCTGGAATGAGCAAGCTATTACTCTGAATTTGGAGTTCACTCGCACATGAGAAGTTTGAGTTCTCTGTTCTCCAGAGCTAACTGTAACCAGCCGCATCAGGCGATTTAGGCCCTTCCTCTACCTCCCTGATGCGCTGAGTGTTTGGCTAGCTTGCAGTACGCTTACCCTTCTGATTTTACAATCACGCTGTAGGCTGAGCCTCCTCTCGTTGAGAGCTGGGTTTGTTGCTCCCTAGCTAAATAACTGCTAAGCGTTATCAGGGCCATTTTGGAAACATGCTGTAGGTCGACGCTCCCTCCGATGAGAGCTGATTGTGCTCTCAGCTACAGACGTACTGTAGCACTCCAGCATTTTTTTTATAGTCGTATGGAGGACTTGGTGACTCTCAAGCATATTGGGTTTGGTATGCACCATTCCTTCTATGAGCTGCTCTTTCAGAGTGCCATGAGAACCCCATAGAACGGTTTGTTTAAAATCCATGTTATGGTAAGTGAGCACGTGAAGTCTTTGTACACTTTCTAAAATCCAGATAGCTGGTAAGTGTGCACGTTATGCTTTTCCCACTTTTCTAAAAACCTGTACGGTAAGATCTACGCCCAACAGTTTTGTGCTCTTTCTGAGTGGTTTAAAACCACGGTTCCACCTTGGGCACCACACCACCTATGTATCCTCTGGATACCTACTTTAACAGGGTGTTGCTACTAGGGGTCTGTTGAGACAGTTCCTTCAGCACATACAAAGAGAAACGTGCTGTGTGACAGGCCAAGACTAGTATGATTCTAGGTTCTTGGTCTTATTCCCTTAAAGGAATCTATTCCTGATTCCAAGCCCTACCCCGGGCCCAGGAGTCTGGCCCTAACAGGTAAGTATTTTGGGGTATGTAGCCTAGGCCTTTGGCCGTAGGGAATAACATCACTGACAGCCGTCTAACGTCCCAGGGGCAACTCCCATAGCAATATGGTAGAGTTGGTACTTAGTGCTCGCCATGGTTCTGGCATGCACTCCCCTCAGCATGGTGGCGTGGGTATACCGTTCCCCATAGTAACCCCTAGAGGACACAGTTCGAAGTTCCCATGGAAGGGAACGTCTCAGGTTACTTATGTAACCATGGTTCCCCGAGTAGGGAACGAGACACTGCGTCCTCTAGGTTTCTTGCCATGCTGCGGACGCAAGCTTCAGACGAAGAAGTGAATGATGTGTGCCTCCGGCGCCTATTTATACTATAGTCGCACCGGTAGTGACGTCATGGCTGTCACCGGCCAACGAGTTGGTGTTTTTTCAATGTATGCTTCAGACACGGGTCCCGACGAGGCGTTCCCCATAGAGGACGCAGTGTCTCATTCCCTACTCAGGGAACCATAGTTACATAAGTAACCTGAGACATTTACTCTCAACATTATTATTATTCTCAACAGAGTCATTTCCACAGAAAAACACCACCAACAATTTGGGCATAACTTCTGCATCTCAGACACAAGGGTAATGACCTAGTGACAAAGTAACCTACCGAGTAAAAAGCTACATGTACAAAAGCATGCCAAGCTAGAAATGTGTAATGCTCATATTTATTTGGTAAGGCCTTTATTCAGCCTGCTTTCAGATAATTGCTGCTTTCATGAGTCATGCTCATTTTATTGTTCTATATTATTCTTGACCTCATTTTCACATGATGACTATTCTAATTAAAAATGCAACACTTTGTTCATGTAACACTCATATTTGTCTTTGTTATTACATTTTATGCTGATTTCATTCTATTAACTCGGATTAGTGGGATTTTGGTGGATTGGTTGTAGAAGACTGTCTTAAGGTGGTGTAGAAATGCAGTACACAACCGTGCACAAATCAGTTAATCATCTTGAGAAACAGCTGTGCTGGCTCACAGTTGTATTTCACAAGTTCACATGTACATCTAATCCTTGACAGTGGTCAGAGTAAACACATTTAGCTTGCTCTCTGTAAAGGAGGAGCTCAAGTATGAGACGCATCTTGAGCCCTGGACTATAATTACATGTATCTTCTATAGAAAGATTAAAAATTATGACTTTTGGAGGTGGAGGGCCTGGAAGAACTGTCACTTGCTTGAAGTAAGCACTCGCTTTAAAAAGACAAGATAAACAAGCTGCACCTGAACCTTCATTTATAACTCCAGGGAGTGGATATGGCACCTCTATTGTAGGTGGACTCATTGTCAGTTATGGTGCTTTTCATGTTATTACGAATAATATTTGCATTCTTTTTTTTCATTCACAGTTCATTTACAAAGGGACATTTTCTGACAATAAGCATGAATCATCTTCACTCTGCACATACTTTTTATACTATTGTTCTAAATGACACTTATTGAGAAAATATTTATTGCTCCGATGGCATTTCTTGTCTCCACCTGCTTTGACATTTGAGTAGCTGTTCAGAATTCTTGATTGATTGATTCTGTTGCAAACTAACATCATGAAATTGTTCAACCATGACTTCCTGTTTCACAGGGGTATAAATGAGTTAACACATAGATCAAATTCCCTTATTCCTTAATCCCCATTCATCACAAGACCAAAGAATATAGCTGTGATGTGCGGCAAAAGGTTGTTGAGCTTCACAAAATGGGAAGTGGCTTTAAGAAAATAGCTAAATAGTTTAAAATGCCCATTTCCACCATCAGGGCAATAATTCTGAATTTCCAGTCGACTGGAAATATTATGAATGAACCAGGAAGAGGATTCTATCAAATACTGACTGCCTTTGCTAGAAATCTTATAATACATTGTGGTTGGATCTTTCTTCAGGACAGTGATCCAAAACATACATCAAAATCGGCACAAAAAATGATTTACTAAATATAACATCAAGGTCCTGCCATGGCACGTCCCCTTACTTATATGCCTTAGAAAACCTGTGTGGTGAAAATGAAGAAGAGAATCCACCAGTGTGGACCTCAATTTGAAGGATCTGGAGAGTTTTATTATGGAATGGTCTCAGTTCCCTTGCCATGTATTCTCCAACCTTATCAGGCATTATAGGAGAAGACTCTGCTGTTATCTATAGGCAGGGAAGTAGTACAAGGTATTGACTAAACGGGTGCTAATAATTGTGTTGCACATATATTTATCAAAACACATTTATATAGTGTATGTGTGTAACTGTGGTATTGATATTAAAGTTGACTATATCAGACTTGACAAACTCACCAACAGCAAGTTGCACAAACAAAGCTAGACAAGAGACTATTGAAACATGAGGGCTATTTTAAACACAATAGGACATAACTGGATTATGGTGAATTCTTAAGTTAAATGCAGAGTTTAAAATATATAAAAAAAAACGAAAACCAAAATTATCTCAGTTTGGACTAGGAACAAAACTTATGAGTTAATGCCTTAGTAGCATTACTTTAGCAAAACAACCTTGTAGCCAATCAGCAGTAAGGGGCGTGTCTACTCGTGATGTGGAGGAGAGAGCGTTCAGTGCACAGCACAGGACGGGCATTAGCCGAGCCGAGCGACAGAAAGATAAGGTGCGTCCCAAATCGCGTGCTTATGCGCCATTCTATGACGTTTTGTGGTATAAATAGTGCGAGTAGTGCGTTCACACTGAAAATTCCAAAAATAAAAAGTGCACTTTAAAAACGAAGTGTGGAATGTTGAATACTTCATGCACTCAACTGTTGCAGCTTTATTTAAATAGCAAAGGGGGAGGGGCTATCAGACTCCATTTATGAATGACAAAACCTTATATAATTCATAAACCACATGGTTGAGTACATAGTATAAGTTGAGTCTTCATAGCATAAGTACATAGTGTATAGTGCGTCATTTGGGATGCAGCTATAGAGATGGCGGATAAAAAAACAAGAGGAAACCGTCTGCGGAACAAAAGAAGGCAAAATAAAGGCAAGAAGTAGGACCCGTGTAAATACCGGATCAGCTTTCCAGCGCTGGAGAGAACTCAAGGAGCAGAAGGCCTGCGAATCAGACGCGGAGGTTGCTTGGTTTCTTCTCGATAGGTGAGTAACACGGTGTCTACGCCACAACAGCTAAAGTCAGTCTAGTTACACAAAGTGACCGTTGAAATCATTTGAAATTTGTGTCAATACGTCATTAATAGAACACAGCAGCAGTTTTCTGTCGGGGATTTGTCGTGTCGTGCCGCATCCAGTGTAGACCATAGATATGTATATACAGTGGGTACGGAAAGTATTCAGACCCCCTTAAATTTTTCACTCTTTGTTATATTGCAGCCATTTGCTAAAATCATTTAAGTTAATTTTTTTTCCTCATTAATGTACACACAAAACCCCATATTGACAGAAAAACACAGAATTGTTGACATTTTTGCAGATTTATTAAAAAAGAAAAACTGAAATATCACATGGTCCTAAGTATTCAGACCCTTTGCTCAGTATTTAGTAGAAGCACCCTTTTGATCTAATACAGCCATGAGTCTTTTTGGGAAAGATAAAACAAGTTTTTCACACCTGGATTTGGACATCCTGTGCCATTCCTCCTTGCAGATCCTCTCAAGTTCTGTCAGGTTGGATGGTAAAAGTTGGTGGACAGCCATTTTAAGGTCTCTCCAGAGATGCTCAATTGGAGTTTAAGTCAGGGCTCTGGCTGGGCCATTAAAGAACAGTCACAGAGTTGTTGTGAAGCCAACTCCTTCGTTATTTTAGCTGTGTGCTTAGGGTCATTGTTTTGTTGGAAGGTAAACCTTCGGCCCAGTATGAGGTCCTGAGCACTCTGGAGAAAGTACTTGGTACTAGATATCCCTGTACTTGGCCGCATTCAGCTTTCCCTCGATTGCAACCAGTCGTCCGGTCCCCGCGCACTGAAAAAAAAACCCCCCCCCACAGCATGATGCTGCCACCACCATGCTCACTGTTGGGACTGTATTGGACAGGTGAAGAGCAGTGACTGGTTTTCTCCACACATACCGCTTAGAATTTAAGGCCAAAAAGTTTTATCTTGGTCTCATCAGACCAGAGAATCGTATTTCTCACCATCTTGGCAAACTCCATGCGGGCTTTCATGTGTCTTGCACTGAGGAGAGGCTTCCGTCGGACCACTCTGCCATAAAGCCCCGACTGGTGGAGGGCTGCAGTGATGGTTGACTTTCTACAACTTTCTCCCATCTCCCGACTGCATCTCTGGAGCTCAGCCACAGTGATCTTTGGGTTCTTCTTTACCTCTCTCACCAAGGCTCTTCTCCCCCGATAGCTCAGTTTGGCCGGACGGCCAGCTCTAGGAAGGGTTCTGGTCATCCCAAACGTCTTCCATTTAAGGATTATGGAGGCCACTGTGCTCTTAGGAACATTAAGTGCAGCAGAAATTTTTTTGTAACCTTGGCCAGATCTGTGCCTTGCCACAATTCTGTCTCTGAGCTCTTCAGGCAGTTCCTTTGACCTCATGATTCTCATTTGCTCTGACATGCACTGTGAGCTGTAAGGTTTTATATAGACAGGTGTGTTGCTTTCCTAATCAAGTCCAATCAGTATAATCAAACACACCTGGACTCAAATGAAGGTGTAGAACCATCTCAAGGATGATCAGAAGAAATGGACAGCACCTGAGTTAAATATATGAGTGTCACAGCAAAGGGTCTGAATACTTAGGACCATGTGATATTTCAGTTTTTCTTTTTTAATAAATCTGCAAAAATGTCAACAATTCTGTGTTTTTCTGTCAATATGGGGTGCTGTGTGTACATTAATGAGGAAAAAAAAATAACTTAATGATTTTAGCAAATGGCTACAATATAACAAAGAGTGAAAAATTTAAGGGGGTCTGAATACTTTCCGTACCCACTGTATATCTATGGTGTAGACCGCATCACTGATTATAATGAGTTCTATAGTAATTTGTCGCGCCGCGCCACTCGCGTCCGTTGTAGACGTGGTGTAACATTGGTTTTGCTTTAATGTCTGCCTTTGAGAATTGTTTGTTCAATGCCTTTTTTTAAATGTACATTTATTTACTATTTAAAAAAATTGGTTTTGCTTTGTTTCACAGAACTAATCGTTGCCTGGGTTGCGTATGTATGTGTGGGGCGAGACCCTTTTGGGTTAGGGGCGTGTTTGTTTTGGTGATTGCAAATGTCAACATTGGCTACCAGAAATCACTTACCCCACCTTTAAGGGAATTTCAATTTCAATGTCCATAAGTGCAACAGCTGAATATTTTACCAGTGAAAACGATTTACAACTAATGTAATTTATAAATAACTATAAATAATTACAAATTTAATCATATACTTCCAGACATACATGCTTACATTTATCATGCATAAAACTGATGACTGACATATTTTCATACAGTTTTTAGTCTTAAATTTACTCAAACACTAATCCACACATTATAGCCAACCAAAACTAAAAATGATAAAACATTTTTGTAAATATTTAAATATATAAACATTTAAAATTTTCCGTTCCCAGCTAGTCCAAGGCAACATTCCTCTTTACATTTAATTTAACTTGAATGTTACTCTAAATAACGAAAAGTAAAATTAATAAAACTTATGACATACTTTTAAAAATATTAAAATAAAAATGGACCAAAACCAAACAAAAATTACTAAAAATAAATTAAATTAAATAACAATTAAAAATATACAAATAAAACCTAATTCAAAATATTGGAAAAGCATTAAAGTTTTTTTTTCAACCGGTCCTACCTAAACACATTTCAAAACTTTGCCTCTTTTTTCAAAACTTTACACACAAATCCAAGAATTGCACATACAAAATGCCTCACATCTCTTGCAAAATTAAGCTCTGCATTCAAAATATCACAAACACATCTCAAAAGCAAACATTTGCAAACACCTTTGCCATAATATTAATTCCTGTTAGAATTTTGTGTGTTACATAGAGAACTGTGTGTTGTGTTTTGTAAAAAGTGTTTTATGAAATTGAAAACTGAGTCAAAGGCCAAGAATTAGTGTATGGTTCTGCAGATTTGGTCTGTGGTTCTGGCATTTGTATGTCTGCTTTCAGAAATTGTGTGACAAGTAAAGATTTTGTGTGTAAGCAGTTGAAAAAAAATAAAATAATAGTATCTCAAGGATAATAAAATAGCACTGCGTGTGATGCATGAGTTCTCACACACGCACATACATTTAGGTCACAAGAAGTCAGTCACTGTAAAACAGGTTAATTACGGACCAAACAAAAAGAATGACTAAAAAACAGGGCATATAACCTATTTTCCTCATGTGTTAACCACACATCTATAAACAGAAGTTACACTTTATGTACTGTATATGGCCACAATGCATAAAAGATGAGAAACATTGTGAATTGCCACAATAGATAATTAGGCATAAAGAAAGTGAAATTAAGTAGAGACACATAAGAGCCTACGGTTTCTCCTTTTCCTTACATAGGGCTTGGTGTTTGTTAGGGCTAGGTCTAAGGGACATGAATCATCATCACACCTAAATCATCATCATTACACCACCAGGATTCAGCTGCCTCTAGTGGCAAGAACCTGAGAATAGAATGTTTGTTGTGACCTATTGAAGTAATTCTGGCTCTTCCTGATCAACTCATACACCTCGCCCCAACTGATACATCAACTGCACTGAAAGGAATACCATAATAAATTAAATCACTGATTCGTGAGAAGTAGGACAAAACGGTGCAAAATTGAAAAAAATAAAACCTTGTACTCAGACAAATGAAACTACATTTATGTATATTATATGTACTAAGCTACTGAGATATGCTTTGATGCAACCTCCCAACTTATAATATAATTTAAACTTTATTTTTAACAGCAGTCAAGATGTTTTTAACATTTCAAAACACATTCTCATGTTAGAAGACAGATTACACTTTCACGTGTGACCAACAATTCCACAACAAATATAAAATATCATAATAAAATATTATCAAAATATTCCTCTGACAGAGGTGACAAACCTGACAGTGGTTACGAAAACCTGAATTTGTAGTCATTTTAATTATCTATTACATTGAATCAATCAGTTACTAAAACAACGAGTATGCTATTGTTTATAAAGCTTTTATTCAAAATTCACGTTTAAATATTTTGATACATCACTGGAACACAAATAATCGATTTTTACTTTTAAAAACAGTTAAATGAACAAGTTGTTACCTCTATACATTTACATTCACCATATTCAGATTTAAACATCTTAACAAAATGATCCAAAAATTATCAAAAGGCACATGATCAGCATACAAACAAACTGTATTATGTATAGATATGTTTTATTTTATTTTGTGTTCCCTCAGCCTCATGTTCCCTGAATCTAATGTTCCCTCAACCCTAACTCTGCTAGAAGTGATGATGGGCTATCAATACACAAAAGCAATATATGCTGTCAGGTCACATATTTAGTATTTATACATTATTAGAAAAATTAAACATTTTATATCTAATATAATTCAAAATGACTTGAACCACAAAAATATGACAACTTCACGTTGAATGTCAACTCCATCATTGGCCCGTCACCACCGTCATAAAATCTGATGGTGGTGACATCTGACGATGTTGACAAATTTGCCATTTCTTTCACAAAACCAATGGAAGTTCATTTAGTAGCCATTTTATTTTTTTCTGTTGATGCTAATGCTAATGAAACCTGCTTCAGGAGAATAAAATTATCTAAATATTCAATAATTTCATCCGAAATTGGAAGATGGGTGGATATACATGGTTGGACACGGGAAATATTAACATTAGGATTTAAAACATTCTAAAACTATAAAACGTACCAGAGCCTGTCTGACACTGATGTACTCTGCAGAGGTGGAATGTGGAAAGGGGGTCGCAGTGGTTCCCAACCCTGGTCCTGGAGGCACCCCAACACTGCACGTTTTGCATGCCTCCTTAATGAAACACCTGATTAAGTCATCAGCTATTAGTAGAGACTCCAAGACCTGAAATTGGTGTGTCAAAAAATGCTAAATGTGCAGTGCTGGGGTGCCTCCAGCACCATAGTGGCCAGCTGCCATGATATTACCCTGATTTGTATATTATATCGTATATATATATATCATATTTTTATTATTTTATTTTTTTTAATGAATGTCTGACGGTGTTGACAAAAAGTGGAGACGCAACTTTGAAACCTTATGAAACACACGTGTCCTTGAAAAAAAACTTGCTTTGATATGAGATATTATTAAGCGTTGATTTTGATAAAACAAGCTATTTTCATCATTTAAAAAAAAACTATTTTTTATCCATTTGTCGAGCTATGAAGCAGAATGAGTTGAACACCACTCTACCTTCTCTCGTAGGACATATAACTGGTGCCCTAGACTCGTAGGTGTAGAAACGACAATAAGTGTCACCATGACAGGGATTGCTGCATGATAATAATGAGAAAAATTAAACAGAGGAGATAACCGTGTTAAAGCACTTCTATATAATCCACCCATAGAACATTTACAATGAAATGAGTTTGTTACCATACAGCTGTTACACAGTGATGTGGGACGTGCGTTTGCACCCCCGTGTCATCCGAATACAGTGAAATGACAGGTCGTCCTGTTCTGACTACAGATTTTAGATAGATGTTTTGTAAACTACGGCCTATTCGAGAGAGCGAGAGACGGAGAGAGAGAGGAGAGAGGACCGCGAATGGGGATGAGCGCAAAGCAAAGCAAAGCAAAATAAACTCAATTAATGATCTTAAAAAGGGCAATGAACCAAAAGTAACAGTAAGACAAAGATCATATACACTATTGTCCTCTCACTATGTCTAAAACAGTGTGTCCACAGAGAAGAAGGGTTCAATCATTCTGCTATAAAATGGATAAAAAATAGTTTTTTTTTAAAATGATGAAAAAACCTTGCTTGATGGAGATATATTAAGCGTTGATTTTGATAAACAGTATTTTCATCATTAAAAAAAACATGCGTTATATTGCTCGCCATTTATGGCTACATATTAGCAGAGGCCCCTGATTGGACGCCGGTCCCGTGTCTCTGTGTGACCACTGTTTTAGATGTAATGTGAGGAACGCAAGTACCGTTCGAGGGCGATTAAGTGATGACAACTAGCCAGGTAGTTGATATAATAATGATAAAAATTAAACAGCAACGGCGATAGGAACGGCTGCTTGCTGTTGAAAGTGGACGCGAACACCAACGGACCTAAGCTACATTGACAATATGGGTGCCTACACAACCCAGTAATAGCGTTAAGAGCACAGCCACGGCCCGCCCCCGTCTAGAGACAGGGGGCCTTGTAGTGTTTTTCCAGTGTCAAGAATCAGGAAAGCCAGTTCTTACGCTTATGATAACAGTCTGCAGTCCGTTACTGTGTACGGTCTTTGTCAGACAAGCGTCATCGGACAGACCACGCCAGAGTAGCGATTGTATAGTGTAGTCCCTCCCGGACGGTTATGTCACGTGAGGGTTCTACCGCTCTCGCCTTCCCGATCTCTGCCTGGGCCCCCTGAGCAGCCGGCGCCGCGTTGGGCTCGATTTGGAACGGGCGAGCAAAGCCAAAAGCAAAGCAAATTCTTAAACTATAAATGATCTTAAAAAGGCACATGAACATAAAAAGGGAACACACACAGGTAAGCAAAAGGATCCATTAGTCCTTTTACATGGGAGAAAGGGTCTGTTGATTCCAAGGGGGAACTGGGTATGTCAATGGTTTAAATAACTTAAAAAATAAGTTGGAACACGCCTGTCACAGTGTCAGACTGACTAAACAGCTTCTTCTGGTGGAAAAAAAGGCCAAGAGCATGGTTATGGCATGAGAGCTCTTTAGGTGAGAATAGCCTTTTTTTTTTTTTTGGGAATTTACTACAATGTCAAAAGCTGATTTGAATCACTTTTATGCTAAGGAACCATTCTGGGCTAAACAGGTTCTTTATACGTTTTTTTATTACTATTATTATTAGACATTTATTATCTACTAGTCTTTTTCCATGTATTTCCACTCAACTCGTGCCTAAGGGGAAAACAAAAATTGGGCTCTATTTTGAGTTTTTCTTTGGCTATCTACCATACGTGACCCTGAAAAACCAGTCATAAGGGTCAATTTTTTAAAAATTGAGATTTATACATCATCTGAAAGACTGAATAAATAAGCCTTCCATGAATGTATGGTTTGTTAGTATTGAACAATATTTGGCCGAGAAACAACTATTTGAAAATTTGGTATCTGAGGGTGCAAAAAAATCGAAATCCCGAGAAAATCGCCTTTAAAGTCGTTCAAATGAAGTTCTTAGCAATGTATATTACTAATCAAAATGTATGTTTTGATATATTTACAGTAGGAAATTTACTAAATAGCTTCATTAAACATGATCTTTACTTAATATCCTAATGACTTTTGGCATAAAAGAAAAATCAATAATTCTGACCCATACAATATATTTTTGGCTATTGCTAGAAATATACCCGTGCTACTTAAAGACTGGTTTTGTGATCCAGAGTCACATATTTACTGTAGTGCACTTAGATTCAGAAATGTGAACATTTCTTTGAAAAATTGATGTGAAAAAGATTTAAAGTATTTCAACAAAAGGCCAACACATAAAAAACAGCTGCTGCAACATCAATTTATTAAAAAAGACAAAAAAATGAAAGCGTTTTCTGAATGCACTTTATGTTTCATATTTCATTATGCATAAAAGCTACAGATTACCATCAAATGTAAAGTATGAAAATGTTTGAAAAGTATTTTATGAAAAATTAATGATGATGCAATGAAGGCGAAAGCATTCGATTTCTCTTTTTTTTTTTTTTTCATGTACAGGGATTATTTTTTTTTTTTTCCCATTGCTTGATTCGCCATTTGTCACAAGGTTTCCACCCTCACAAAATTACACATTTTTTTTTGATAATTTTATCTTAATACTTAACAGATTACAAAACTCTACATAATGCAGTTGGTCGACTTCTAAGCTAATCCCCCCCCACAACTCATATGAACAAAGATAGCATTTGTTGTGTAGACAGACAAAAATAAACCAAAAAGGCTCAACTTTAAGTATAAAATTTCTCAGTATGAAACATTCTTAAAACAAAGGAAACTAGGAAAATAGAAGAAAACATTAATATAAAAGAGAAATGCAAACAGAAATGCATGAAGACAATTATGCAGATGAGTAACACCGTACCTCTGTGTTGTGGATGCATAGCATACACTTACATTTAATCAAGCACAAATGCAAACATACACATGTTGCACGGGCTCACACATGCACAAATACACACATACCAAACAATGGCATGTTCTTAGAAGTGGATCATTATAAAACAGGTCAATATAAGGCCTAACATACAGACTGGCCTAAAAACAGGATATAAGGACAGTAAAGAACAGTTGAAAAGAGCTGCAACATTTTATGCAAAAAAAAAATCATTTTGGCAAACTATTACTAAACTGACCCTTAGGGATCATTAAACTACCCATCTTTCTAGCCATGAAGCGTTTGCTATTCCTTCTGTCATCTCACTGTCTAAATTCATTTGCTTATAGCTTTCTTCTGTGTTAAAGCTGAACATATGTAATGCTGAATGTGGAGTAAAGCAGCACTTCTTAGCTTAAACCACCAAACTGGTTTCCTGTACCGTGAAAATGTGATATTCTACAATCTATAACAATTAGATACATTAGAGACATCTTTTACCTCAACGAGCAAATAAAGTACTTAAATTATCTGAGGAAGAATTAGTTGGTTTTCTCATGCTTCATATAAACCAGCATAAATGAATTCAATGTTTCCATAAAAGTGATTTTCAGCTGATATTAAAATGCTGCTCTATTTTGATGAATCAAAACTCTGAATCTTATGCACACGTTATCATCCGTACAAAAATAGTATATATTCTCAATACATGAAAACAAGGAATGATGATGTATGATAATACAAATTATAATACAAGCATTCATATGCACTAAACTATATTTCTGAGGTCTAGTAAACAGATTGAGAGTAAGTAATCCATTAAGAGGTACCAGTTGACTAAATACACCCACACGTACAACGGTTTAACACAACTTACACAAACTCACACTGCAACATCGCTTAAGCAGTTAAAACACGTCAACACTGCTTCAATAACCTGCATTTCCTTAGTCTTTCTATTCCCTCATTTTTCTACCTCACGAGTCCCCTCCACCTCCCATTCTTGCTTTTCACACTTTCCTTTTTCTTTCAAACCTATCTTTCACCTTTAACCAAATAGCATTCTCATGTTAGTTGTGTTACTTCATGCCCTAATTTGTATTGAGATTAGGATACTTGCTGACTTGTACCTCATTTACATAGTAATTTGTACCAATTGGTCACATTGTTTTATACCAGAGTTCTCTTTTTCATATGAATTCACATGTATTTCTGAGCTCAGATGCACTCCTAGAACAGCTAGTACCATTTTTTTTTTCACTGCCATCGAGCACATCCCGTCCTCTTCACAGTTGCTGTTCCTCATCTTCAGTGATGCCCTGGGCTTTAAGCTCGTCTAGTACATTGTCAATATAGCCAGAATCTGGATAGCCATGTCCAGTAAGATTGGAGCCAAATTCTGTCTTGTGATGGATCTCATTCCAGATGACAGTGTCTGATTCTCCTGTGGTGCTGGAGGTGCCCACTGAGAAGATCAGCCGTCGATCCCACGCCACCAATAACAGCCTCAATGCCTAAGAACCAGATAACATTGATATAATTGCAATAATAATAATTAAAACTACATTAAATCTAAATGTGTTCTCAGATCCTCTTTGGTACATTTGGTGGATAGATGTGCTGGCAACATTTTGCTCATACTCTGATGTAAATGTTACTGAAGTTTAACCTTAGAGATATAGTGGCAAGAAAAAAAAAAAGAAATTATTAAAATAAAATCATTTCATATGATTCATTGATGTAAAACAACAGAAAAATACATGACTATTCTAAAGTTTGGGTATCTTAAGAGTGTACACACAGATATATATATATATATACAGTGGGGGAAAACAGTATTTAGTCAGCCACCAATTGTGCAAGTTCTCCCAATTAAAAAGATGAGAGAGGCCTGTAATTTTCATCATAGGTATATATCAACTATGAGAGACAAAATGAGAAAAGAAATTCACATTGTAGGATTTTTAAAGAATTTTTGCAAATTATGGTGGAAAATAAGTGTTTGGTCAAAAACAAAATTTCATCTCAATACTTTGTTATATACCCTTTGTTGGCAATGACAGAGGTCAAAAGTTTTCTGTAAGTCTTCACACACTGTTGCTGGTATTTTGCCCATTCCTCCATGCAGATCTCCTCTAGAGCAGTAGTGTTTTGGGGCTGTCGCTGGGCAACACGGATTTTCAAATACCTCCAAAGATTTTCTATGGGGTTGAAATCTGGAGACTGGCTAGGCCACTCCAGGACCTTAAAATGCTTCTTACGAAGCCACTCCTTCGTTGACCGGGCGGTGTGTTTGTGGGTTGGGATCATGGTCATGCTGAAAGACCCAGCCACGTTACATCTTCAATGCCCTTGCTGATGGAAAGAGGTTTTCACTCAAAATCTCACGATACATGGCACCATTCATTCTTTCGTTTACACGGATCAGTCGTCGTGGTCCCTTTGCAGAAAAACAGACCCAAAGCATGATGTTTCCACCCCCAGGCTTCACAGTAGGTATGGTGTTCTTTACATGCAACTCAGCATTCTTTCTCCTCCAAAAACAACAAGTTGAGTTTTTACCAAAAAGTTATATTTTGGTTTCATCTGACCAGATGACATTCTCCCAATCCTCTTCTGGATCATCCAAATGCACTCTAGCAAACTTCAGACGGGCCTGGACAGGTACTGGCTTAAGCAGGGGGACACGTATGGCACTGCAGGATGAGGGTTCCCTGGCGGCGCAGTGTGTTACTGATGGTAGCCTTGTTACTTTGGTCCCAGCTCTCTGCAAATCATTCACTAGGTCCCCCCGTGTGGTACTGGGATTTTTGCTCACATTTCTTGTGATCATTTTAACCCCACGGGGTGAGATCTTGCATGGATCCCCAGATCGAGGGAGATTATCAGTGATCTCGTATGTCTTCCATTTTCTAATAATTGATCCCACAGTTGATTTCTTCACAACAAGCTGCTAACCTATTGCAGATTCAGTCTTCCCAGCCTGGTGCAGGTCTAAAATTTTGTTTCTGGTGTCCTTTGACAACTCTTTGGTCTTGGCCATAGTGGAGTTTGAAGTGTGACTGTTTGAGGTTGTGGACAAGTGTCTTTTATACTGATAACGAGTTCAAACGGATGCCATTAATACAGGTAATGAGTGGAGGACAGAGTAGCCTCTTAAAGAAGAAGTTACAGGTATTTGAGAGCCAGAAATCTTGCTTGTTTGGAGGTGACCAAATACTTATTTTACAGAAGAATTTACCAATTAATTCTTTAAAAAAAACTTACAATGTGATTTTCTGGATTTTTCTCATTTTGTCTCTCATAGTTGAGTATACCTATGATGAAAATTACAGGCCTCTCATATCTTTTTAAGTGGGAGAACTTGCACAATTGGGGCTGACTAAATACTTTTTTGCCCCATTGTATGTGTGTGTGTGTAGTATATATATAGATCTATATCTATATATATATAGATGATATATATATATTATTATATCTATATATATATATATAGATCTATATATAATATACACACACATCGTTATATGATATATCTAAGCTATATATATATATATAGATAGATATATATATAGATATATATATATATAATATATATCTAATGCTAATTAGGGCTGCACAATTAATCGAATGCGATTGTCATGCACATTTTGATAGTAATGCCGGTTCCGTAATCAGCAGGAAATCCTCATCACATGCTTTCAGATGGAGCAGAATATACTACACATAGCCGTAGTTCACTGACAAGTTACGCAAGAAAAATCGCAGACGATTTTATTGCGCGATTATGAAATCAAAGAAATCGTTCGCAATAATGACAGCTGTTTGCATAGCTTCTCAGTGAACTATGGCTCTGTGAAGTAAAAGCTGTTCCATCTGAAAGCATGTGAAAATAAAATACCACACTTAACATTTTTACTGCAAAGTCACTTCATAACGTCAGTCGAGTGTTTGAAGTAAATCCTTCTGTGAGATGATGTGGCTTCTTACACAGAATAAGGCACGCAACATATTTCATAGTATTTAAGCAGTGATAAAGGCATTGCATTATAAATATACTTTATTTTAAAGGGGTCATATGATGCGATTTCAAGTTTTCCTTTCTCTTTGGAGTGTTACAGGCTGATTGTGCATAGATAAGATCCCTATAGTTGCAAAGACTAAAGTCTCAAAACTAAAGAGATATTCTTTATCAAAATTAAGACTCTGCCACACACCCTAAAACGGCTCGTTCTAACACGCCCCCACATATATTCCTCACTATGTGGGAAAATATAAGCATAATGTTACAAATGTGCACGGTTAAAGAAAGACAGAAGGTGTGGTTTCAGTAACCGCAGTTTGTGTTGAAGCAGCATGTCAGGGAGACCCTGTGTGTTTCTAGACGAAAGCAAAAACACTTTATTTGACCTTCCAGAAGTAGATGCAATTAGGAAACATTGGTTAAGATTTATTTACAACAGAACAGCAAGGCATTTATGGATGACCGTTTCGTGAACCTAGGAAAGGATTTAATTCTGACTTTGCTATGACAATCTGTTGCTTCTGAATCAGCTACTGTTTTGTTTTGTTATTAGTTTAAGTATTTGATATTGACTGTTCAAATGCGTTTTGCGCATAATGTGTGTGTGTGTGTGTGTGTGTGTGTGTGTGCACATGTGCGCGTGTGTGTGAGAGAGAGAGAGAGAGAGAGCGTCACATCAAAGTGGAGTCAGCTGTCTTAACCGTGGCTTGTGTTCTGCAAACACATACCAGCTTCATCACTGTGTCTCTCTCACTGTGTGACTCTGTTCCCCTTTCGGGCTCCTTCTTTACATTTATTTTGAAAGATGAAGCTCACGATAATGGTAAGGGGCGTTACATGTGCGAGTGCTTGTGGTGTTCGGACAATCACAATGCACTGGGTCAGCTGGAAAATCAGAACAGACTGCGCTTGTCAAAAGAGGGGGCTTTGTAGAAAACGAAGCGTTTGAGAGAGGCGGGTCATAGAGGACCTACAATAATGTACAGAATTAGATAAATGTGTTTTTTGAACATTAAAGCACATATTAGTCAACATATTCTGTTACACCAAATAACACAAAATAATGATCTTTAAAAAACATCATATGACCCCTTTAATGAAAATTATAATAAGAAGAACTCAGATAAACCGTATATTGCCATAGTCGTGTGTTTATTAGTCACGTTGAATCAATGAAAGCAGTTGAATCTTCTTTTTATCCAGCTGCAGCGATAGGCATTTTCTGGATTTCTTCTGCGAGACGTATTTGGAGTTTCAGCGCGAGAATGCCCTCTGGCCTTCGGATGGAGATTTACAACTGATCACAGAACCGTGCTTCACTGAAAGATACACATGACAATCGCATTTTCTGTCGAATCACGATCTCGATTCCATTTCAATTTATCGTGCAGCCCTAATATATATTCAATTTAATAATTTTATGGAGCAAGTTGCTTCAAATTGAACAAAAGTGAGAACATACATGGACACAAAATAATTATATTTCAAACAAATGCTGTTCTACTGAACTTTCTATTAATCTAAGGAGCCTAAAAAATGTATCATGGTTTCCACAAAAAAATATTAAGCAGTTTTCAGCATTAAAATCATTATGAATAATTCGGAAGAATCATGACACATGAAAAACTGGATAATGGCTTCTGAAAAGGTAGCTTTGCATCACAGTTAAAAAAAATATATATATATATTATATATATTATATATATATATATATATACACAATGATAAAAATCATACATATTAAAATTAATTTTTATTTAATATAAAGTAGGAAACAGTTGTTTTAAATTGTAATAATATTTCACAATATTACCATTTTTACTGTATTTTTCAGCAAATAACTGCAGTCTTGGTGAGCGTAAAAGACTTAAAAACATAAAAACAACCCAAAGTTTACAGTAGTTTTGAACAGGCACTGTGTGGTAGGAGGACTTACCTTGCGTCCTTTTTCATTGTCTGGAAGATAGCAGTGACGGGGAAATCCTCTTGCCGTAAAAGGCTTCCCTGGATTTGGATGCTCAGGACCCTTGTGAGAGACAGGAGAGGAGATATTCTATTAAATATAATAATGATTGTGTGGAGTCCAAGTGTAAACGCAACCAAGATGCACTGAAAATGGACTACAATCTAAGCATCTTTAATAGAACACAACTTCATAAACCATATGATATATTTATACCTGTATCCCGGGCGGTATGTTGTAGATGATGCGAATGGTTTTGCAGTCTGGGTGTCCTGGAAGTGAGTGCGGGATGACATGGTACTCCATCTTACCGGGTGGCTGGTTGCCTGTCTTTACTCCATATATTGTCTTGCATGTGGGACACTGCAGGCTGCCATCTTTGTTGCCATTGTTGTACATGGCCACTAGGCACTGCAGGTGATAAAGATGCCCACATTGTGCCAGTCTTCCAACCGACTCTGCATGTGAAACACTTGGTACACCAGGACCCTTATACCCCGAGGGTCCCTCTAGAGCCTCCATACAGATAGTACAATCCTGAAAGGAAATACAGAATACTGATATAAGACGTAGATATAAAAAGATAAAGAAATTGATTTTTTTTTTACAACCACAAGTTTTAATGCAATATAAAAATATATATGTATATATATACACACACACATATATATTATATATATATATATATAATGTTGCATGCAGGTGAAGTAGGATGTACTATTATCCTAACTTCAATATATTGTTGAGCGATAATATATTTTCCATTTTTCAACAATACAAAAATCAAGCAGTTGAGATTGCAATATAGTGCCTATCATTTTGAGTGTACTGTATGTATCTGGGTAAGGTTGGATAGACTTATAGTAGTTGTTAATTAATTTGAGTTAATTTGTTATCTGGTAATATTGAAAATGATGCAACCTGTACGGTTTTGTTCAATTTTGTATCAATTTGTATTAATCAATGACTGATGCAAGGTAACTTTTATTATTATTATAGGTGTTATTTGCTTTACTCTACTAAACAGTGTTCTTTAAACTGTCTAAATGCTTCATCAGGATGATTGAGTTATTTTGATGTGCTAAAAGACCAACAGGAAATGTACATGTGTGTGTAGCCGAGAGTGAGACAAGAAATGTTATTTTAAAGTTCCTACATGCTCGCTTATAAGAAAATGATTTGTATTAAATACTTAGAAACACATCCAGGGCACATAGTTATAGTAGATACATAGTTAGATACCTTAAATGGACACATATGTTGAAAATGTGTTATGATTGGATGAAATAAAAGCATCCGGATTTGATTAGGGTATAAATGCTGAGTCAACATATTTCTCCTGGTCACACTCTGCAGTCATGACATTAATGACTGTATGACTGTCACCTTTTTCTAGCAAGAAAATAAACTTTCAAAAGACTTATGTCTCATACCTTCATTGAAATGGAAAATTGCCAAGACAATGACAAATGAATTTGCACCAAAATACTGTAGAAATATATTGCACCGTAAAATTTAATTTTTAAATGCACCTTAATTAAAAAAAAACACTTATTTTTACAGTCTTAAAGGGGTCATATGATGCTATTTTAAAGATCATTATTTTGTGTATTTAGTGTAACAGAATATGTTGACATGCTTTAATTATTTTTCAAATACTGTACATTATTGTAGTTCCTCTATGCTCCGCCTCTCTCAAACGCATCGTTTTCTACAAAGCCCCTCCCTCCGACAAGCGCAGTCTGCACAAATTCTCAAACATCTGGGTTGTGCTGTTCTGTCCAATGATTCCTCATTGCATCTACTTTCGGAAGGCTAAATAAAGTGCTTTTGCTTTCGCACAGAAACACACAGCGTCTCCCTGACATGGCTGCTTCAACACTAACTGTTCCTGAAACAACGCCTTCTTTTTTGGTGAACGTTTTGTTTTTCTCGGGGCATACGCCAAGATTTCCAATCGTGCGTAGAGATGTTAGGGGCGTGTTTGAATGAGGCGTTTTAGCCCGGTCTGGATCAGCCTTCTCTTTTAGATAGAATAAATCCTTTTGTGGGAGACTTTGAGCTTTGTAACTCTGCAGATCTTATACCTGCACAAATAGCTACATAACACACTAAAGAAAAGGAAAAATAAAAATCGCATCATGTAACCCCTTTAACTAGGCACAATTACATGGTTAGTTACATCTTACTATATGCACTTATATGTGCGTGTACATGCAGAATTTCATGTTTAGTTTTTACAACTTGAGAGAAATATAGAACGAAAAATACGTTCGTTCTAAAATAAACTAATGTGCCTTTGAAAAAGACACCAACTTTTCATGTCTCTTCGTGTTATCCAGGAGGATTCGTTAATACAGGTCTACAATGCTACTTGGCCTGTGTGTACACTTTACTGCCAGCTTAGATTTGCTGCCAGGTTTAGATTACATAACGATTAAGGAAACAAAGTAACAACGATGTCTTACTTCTTCTGGTGGATTCCTGACCTTCTGCAAGTACCTTTTTACCACTTCCTCAGGTGTTCTACCTGGAAAACAAATCACTTATGTTTAGTATGTAGAGATTTCAAATTTCATTTGGTGTATATAAAAATCTGCCGAATGGCAATCGATGGCGACAGCTGGTAGAGATTGGTGGCTGCTGCATTTATGTTTCAGTGGTTTCCTCAAGTATAAATCTGTTATACCAAGCAATACTTCTTTCACCACTATAGTGTACTGTGGCATGAATTGATAAAGTGCAAACTTACTTAAGGACTTTGGTCATCGCTTCTGCAGTAGCAGCTTTCAGAAACAAAATCATGAAGCAACACTGCAGTACAGCGTGTTTATCTGTGAATTTGTCTATACGTACAAATACCCATGCATTCTTACCTTTGCGTGCTTGTTTCTTGGTGGTCTTGCGGCAACACTTCCCAATGCCAGGAATTGGTCTTATGTCACTCTTGTTGACAGGTGGGGGATGCAGAACTAGTTTTGGTGGACGGGTCAAACATACTGGTAGTCCTGCTGCACTCATCAGAATACCCGTAATACCTGCAAAGCATCATAATGCGTATGTTTTAACAGATTAGAATGTATAAACTAGAATTAAGTAATGTACAGCCAGCTTTTCATTTCTGAAAATGTATAAGGAATGTGTCTTATTTTCCTACCAGCTAAAGCCGGATGGACAGTGCTGGAGTCATTAAGATTCTTCACTGGTACTGTCGGTACCCTAAGAGAGAGAGAGAAAAAAGAAGCTCTATAAGGCCAATGGACACACTGATTGCAATCTTACTTAACGTTCTCCTATATTGCTAAAATGCAACTCTCACCAAAGCGACAGTTCTGAAACTAAAAACTTAAAAACTGCAATATCTTTCCCTCTTGAAACTGAAGATTTAGTGTAGGGGTGTTGCAATATACTGTGATATTTCAAATATAAAATACTGATATTGTGCTAATGCTACACATTTGATAATATACAGCACAAGTAACTGGTATCTGGTTGACACTCCAACACAGTAGGTGGCAGTATTACCTTATTGGTTGCCACCCTGCATAAAACAAAAAGAAACCTTCCACACACTCATATTTTGAGTGTATTTTATTAGCCGTACAAGAGAAAACAAAAAATAAAGTTAAAGATGACTGACTTTTATTTGAAATTCACAATTTCTATAGATGATATGATAATGCTGTGTAAAACTAGGACACAGATATTCTACCAATTTCTTCATTACCAAGAATTTTCCCAGCAACCTATTGAATTTCTAGGGTACAACATGCAGTTCTTGTTCAACGACTAACGTGCACATAAAGCATTGTTCTGCCTCCAACATCAACAGTTATATGATACTTAACTGAAAGTGCATTTTGACACTTCGGCTAAGTATTAAATGACTATTTACTATTATATAAGCAAATTTTTGGTCAAATCAGTGTGAAAAATGAGGAACAAAATACCAAACGCATCTCACAGCACATTTTGTTGTCAAAAAAAAAGCAACTCTAATGTACAGCCCTTTTACTTCCCTCTTTACACACTCAATGGTCTTTTATGCCGTGTTTTCTCACACTTATTTTCTTATCTCCTTTTACTGCAGTCGGTTAGTTGCTAGTCTTAAAAAAGCTATGGCTGTACATAAATACATTTAGAAAAATGTGCATGAATGTAGAAGCTGTTAATACACTTTCAAATGCTTTAAACACGCTTTAAAAGTCTGCTGTCAGAAAACATCAAATATTTTGAGATTAACAGTCAATGGTTCACTACTAAGTCATCAGGCAGGCGATGAATCATATTTCACTTTGACTTTACAATGACCAGTCATCAATTTAAAAGAAATCCGGGAGAAACTTTAGCTAAAGCATATTCTACACAAAATTCTTATTTGTCTTTGCATAAAAATGCAAAATGCGTGATTTGGAATTAAATCTGAAATGCTACATTTCAAGTGTAACAGTCTATTTAGACATTTTCTGACATTTTATTGTCAACGGGTGCATAGCTGACCTAAATAGCAATGCCTCCGTTTATGGTTACATTTCTTCATTGTCATGCTCCCATCCTTCCGAAACTCAAATAACAATACTTTGCTGATACCAACAAAGGATACTATGTCAGATGACATAGAAAAAAATGAGCTGTGATGTGACGATTAGGGACAGGTGAATCTGAAATCAACAACTTCACAGTAATATTTATGAAAAATGGCACTACAAATGAAAAAATAAAGGTTTTTGACACTGATAAATTAATTTGTTAACTGCCACACTTTTTTTTCTCTTGAATAGAAGTTCTGTTTGCAGCACGATTTTATTCACACGAAAGTGAAAACTGAACCAAATATGCTGAAGTGGTTAAGTGGTAAAGGAAGGACTTGTTGCATGTTTGTTCAAAATGATGACAGATTAGCTAACAGATTATAATAAGGCTAAAACCATTTTAGCCAATCATAAACACTGCAGCAGTAGTTGTTATTTATATGCCTGTTTTGTTTTCCATTGAAATAACACAAGTGCCTGACATTGGAGGGTAGATGACTGTTTGGGTAAGGCCAATGGGGAAGCTTTTGACCTTCACTGACCCTTGATCCTGCCTTTACAACAGAATTGTTGCTTTGTTTTCTCTCAAACACATGCTCAACAACTGCTGCTCCATGCCTCCAGATGGCTTTACGTCTTAAACAGAACATACTATTAGAAAGAGCACCAGACTCACACCATGTTCTCACACATGTATGTAACACCTGTGTTCGATGATTTAATTTGTATTTGATTTATAATCTAGCCGTGGTAATTTTTAATAATATATCGTCCAGCTGTCTTTAGCATGTAACATCATAATTAGCCACAAAAGAGTCAAAATACCTCAAATCTGTTCCTGGCTGTATTTACACACAGTTTACTCTCAAACTTCAATCCACTCAAGCTACATCCCAAACACCCATCACCAAAATGTCATGTCTACTAATGCTTCAGGAAACACTGGGACACAATTGTTACAACAGTCAACGTCGAAACCTTTTGCTCGTCACCCCAAATCCTTCCAAACGTAGACATGCACACACACGCTACTGTCAAATGCTTCAGTGAGAGAGCATTGTGTTGCTAATGCAGACCAGCCCATGTCTTGTCAACAAAGGTTGCTGCAGAAACCCAGTGTGAACATGAAATCACGACTGAGAGCTGGGGGAAAAGCCAGAGAAACAGCTATAGACATAAAGAGGGTGGGTAGGGAACGAATAAGACCATTCTTTCCCCAGATGGTCATCAAACAGAGCAGACATGGATGATTTAGCAGTGTGAGAAACACACTCCCACACAGAGGAGGGGTAAAATACAAGAACACACTAATACATGAGCTGAACTCACACCTATTAACACTATACTAATATATATCATATATATTAGATAATATACTGGTGATTTTAGTCGACAAAGTCTGTTTCCTGAAGTTCACAAAATTTCCAAGCAGAGTAACCACAGGTTAATATTCTTTGGTCATTGTCTGGACTCTGGTTGTCAGTAGAACATGTCGATAGCATCCGGAAACGGAAAGTTGCTAACTTTTGTAATTATGAACAGTTATTTATGTTTTATTAGCAATAATTTTATAAACGCTTGTAGCGTTCTTTTAAATAAGACACCACCAAAATTTATATTTTGTATCTAATGCCACCAGTGACATTCATACATCAACATTGAGTGCTGGCATAATATATCCAACATAATATATAATATTATACTGCAAACAACATTAGTATCATTATTATTGTAAGATCCTAATAATAAATTAAAATATACACTACTGTTAAAAAGTTTGAGGTAGTTAAGATTTTTTTTTTAAAAGGTTTTGAAATAATACAGTATAAAAACAGAATATTATTCGGAAAAAGGTTGAATGAAATTATTTAAATATATTTTAAAATGTAATTTATTTCTGTCAGGTAAAGCTGAATTTTCAGCATCAATACTCCAGTCTTCAGCATCACATGACCTTTAAGAAATCATTCTGATATGCTGATTTGATGTATTTGATGTGATTTGGTATATGATGACATTTCTTTTGGAAACCATGATTTTTCAAGATTTTTTTTCAGTAAAGCATTTATTTGAAACTACAATCCATTCTTGCTTAATGAAAGTATTAAATGTACTGACCCTAACCTTTTGAACGATATTGTATATTATAAATTTAAATCATAGCATAATGAAATAAACTATAATGTGTACTGGGGGAAACTGAAAGAAAGAGGTAAAATGGCTTTTCTCACCCAGAGGCAATAAGGGCCCGTGACTGTGCCATGGCAATTCTCTGCAAAGCAGGCCGACTAAGCCCTGTCAGACTGGCACGAGATGGCAGAGGGGCAGCACAGGCAGCTGAGCGTTGAGAAGGCAACGATGTTGAAGATGACGTCAAATCTGTGGATGATGAGCGACTGGTTGATGTGTTAATAAGCATGGCGGTTGGCACAAATGTTGCAGAAGATGAAGAGCTTGGGGCGGATGAAGGCTGCTGATTCGGCGATGGCAGAGTTGGAGGCGGTGGGCGGCTGGAGGAGACTGAGAGATTGGCAGTGCCCGATGTGAGAAGAGACAATGACTGATCAAAAGTAGCAGAATTCTTGGCTTCTTCCGAGAGCGAGCATTTTAAAGACGTGCCATGTGGTAGTGTATGAGAATAGGAGTTTAAAACAGACATGGACGCAGAGGCGGATGTAAATGTCCCAAAGTTGGATTTAGGACTGTTTGGCTTTGTTGCACGTCCCAGTGTCTGTGATGAGGTGCCATTTGTCTTTACACTCAACACCAGCATGCACTGCTGGCAGGTGCATGGCTGTCCAGGAGGAGCGAGAGATGATACCGAAAGCGTCCCGCTTGGGTAAACCGCACTTCCTTTTCTACTCAAGGTAGATCCAGAAACACCTACCCCAAGAAGTGTCCCGTTTGAGCCCCCACCTGATGTAAGTCCTTTAGCAATGCCTCCAGACCCTGAGCCTGTACCCCAAGCCTGTGAGGTTTTAGACAGTGGCCCAGAGACTAGTGGGTAAACCATGTCTGAGTGTCTCTGGATGCGCCGCTGCTGCTGTGTTTGCCTGTTAATCTGGGTCATGGTCTGGAAGTCCACAAAGTAACAAAAGCCCATCGATGTCAGATCCAGCCAGGGTTGCTGTCGGTCCCATGCTGCTTGCAAGGCAATGATCACCTCCATGTCATAGGTCGTCCAGGAACCTGCGTCATTTTCCCACTCCCATATCCAACCTTGGCCTGGTGCTGAGGTGGGGTTATAGAAACTCCGTCGCACTGGTCTTAACGTACCTGAGGAGGTAAAACGGTAGGGTTATGAATCAATTATAATAAAGTAGATGTAATCAACCAGTTATAGGGACTATGTACTTGTGTTCATGTGAAGAAAGAAATTCATGAACATCTGGGACAGCATTAGGGTGAGTAATTGATGAGAGACTTTTCATTTTTGGGTGGGAGTATCCCTTTAAATAAAGTGTTTTCTTACAAGAGAGGCAGCCTGTCAACATGTTACACGTCATTTTTATTTGATCATCAGTAGCCTTAATTCTACTTCTTTTCTAAGTATCAGAACAATACTGCATCAAAGACACCCAAGTGGTATTATAGGAGGGAACAGCAGGATAATAATTGCACAATGTCTTCAATGTAAGCATTCAATTCCCCATTATATCCAGTGAATGCCTATTGTTGTGTTTTGTGCATGTTTAAATTTAAACCCATTCATCAGAACAGAAATGGTTTTATACTCTTTCTAGATCAGATCAGGATCTGGAGGGTTTAGGGTAAGAATTCTTCAATCTAACTAGGGCAATACATGCGACATCCATTTAGCTAATGCACAAAATACATTTAAGAATTTATGACAAAGTGCCGGGACACACAAAGAGAAAGCAAAAACCCATATGAATAAATAGATTTGAGCATAAAGCAAAGAGCCGCTGAACACAAAAGACCCACTGAGGCATGAACTTATCACAAGAGGAGAACTGGGAATATACTGAGTTTTAGAAGCAATAAAAACAGTAAAAAAAACAGATACACCTACTAGTACAAAACACTAATTAAGTACACATACTACATTTTAAAAAATCTGATTATGTCAGTTTTACACGTTGAATGATTTTGCAGATCTAATGTAACTTCAGCCAAATTATAAAAAGCACGTTCCAGAAATTAGGTGGAGTAAAGCAAGACATCAATATGCTTTGATCATCCTTCATTGTGTCTGAACTCACTTTACCAGCTGTCTGCCTCAATCACAGTCATTCCCTTTCAGCTCTATTGTACCTGAATGAAACATTTTGGTATAACAGATGAATGCCGTGTTTTTTTTTCTGTTGCTGTTTATGAGAAGTCATTTCACTGAATTACAGTCAAGCTAATGATAAACACATGTATTATGGGTTCATGTGGTATTTAACTGCATGTGAGCGGCACATATGCCTTAAGGCTGGGACACTCAAATTATGTATCTCAGTGGCTGCTCTCAGAAAAAGTGTTCTGGAACCAGAGAATAAAATAAGCTTGATGAATTCACACTACCATTCAAATCTTTGGGGTCAGTAACATTTTGTAATGTTTTTTTTTTGTTTTGTTTTTTTAAAGAAGACTGCTTTTAATTTAATAATGCTTTAAAAAAACGAATTTTGTGAAATATTATTACAACTTAAATCATATTAAAAATTAAAAATGTATAATGTAATTTATTCCTGTAATTTGGTAAGCTGGTGTGTTAGCATCGAGTACTCCACGTCAGTGTCACATGATCCTTCAGAAATCATTCTAATTAAGTTAATTAACAGAGTTAATAAAATGTCTAAAGTAGACTCTCAAAATAAAGTGTTACCTAATCAATAATCAAACAACAGTTGTGCCGTTTAATATTTTTGTGGAAGCCAGGATTCGATGATTAATAGAAAGTTCAAAACAACTGCATTTATTTGAAAAAGAAATCTTTCATAACATTATAAAATGTAATTCAAGTCACTTAAGATCAATTTAATGCAATTTAGCTAAATAATCATTTAAATTTCTTGAATTTTTTTTTTGATTAATCCCAAACTTTTGAAAGGTGGTGTATCTGCATGTGCTTTTGCTTTAAAATTGATTTTAAAAATGACTTGATGAAATGTGACACATTTTGTGAATTAATCAGATTATTCTACCAATTAAAGTAATTTTAGTTTTTCAACCCTCACTGTAAGCAACACGGCATGACACTCCCATAAGGCTCTCAACAAGGCTGTCCACAACGCATTATAAACTGACACTGGACCGTTGTCATATTTTTCTACACAGACACATTTTAGAGTGCTACAAAAGGGGGATTTTTAAAGTTCAATATTTCCTGCAGTCTGATATCACAAAAAACCCTCTCTCATCACATACATCAGTAAGTAAAATAAATGATTCCATCAGTATTGATCGTGACGAATTAAAATCATGCTATTTAATAATACTACATGTCTCAGTTCAATAGAGTCTGTCCTGTGCCTGCCTCGTCTCAACACTGCAGTACAGCAACAGATGGCCATGTCCACTTTCACATGCCAATCATACTGCCTGCACTTAAAGTGTGCAAGCTTGTGCTAGTATGCAAGTGAGAGTAGAAGGCTGTGCTACAGCGGATCATAAACTGTGACATTGGGTTAAGGATCCCAGGACCTTTTCAGCAGCACAAAGCCCTACAGCAGGTGTACAGGGACTGTCCATCTGTTCCATTGTTGTTGGCTGAGTGCCTCCATCATGGTCCCCACTTTTATTTCCCTCCCGTCTTCAAAAGTAACAACTTTATTCCCCTCTCTTTAAAAAAAAAAGATCATAATAATTTATCAGATACAATAAATGCAGTGAATTATAAGTGCAAAATTATTCTTTTAAAACCTCTGATATAAGTTTTATCTAGTTGAGTATACTGTAGTGATTAAATAGGATCACTGATGGATGGGGGTTAACATTTCTTCCTTTATGTATTGTTTTCTATTATAAAATATTTTCTGTTCATGTTTCTAGACTTCTGTCATTTATAAAGTGTAAATCTGGATGGCTACAAAAGGTTAAAAATTGGTTAAAAATATTAACCAATCATCAAATACTGTATATGACTGTGACAAATGAGAAGGCAGCTATTTGAAAATTAAGCTTGATACTTAAAAAAACCGTTCCTTTGTATCACAGCAAAGCTGTTAGACTGGAAAAGCCTCCTTTAGAGAGACTCATGTCGATCAGCATCATGTTTTCGTCGTGGTACATGCAATTTTTAAACAATTTTCTAGAATGAGGCACATTGTTAACTGTGACTGTGATTTTGGTGTGAACACATTTATAGTGTGTAAAAATGTCTACTCTACTACATTCATAATGCCTTGAGGAGGCCCCCGGATAAAACGGGTGTCACCGCGCACCACAGGGGGTGTCCCATAACCCATTGGGCTTAAGTAAAACTGAGGCACACAAAGGATCCTTATAGCATGAATCTAATGGAAAAAGAGAGTTAGAGTTGTAGATAAAGAGAAAAAAAAGAGGCCATAAACTAAAATGCTTTTCAGCACTGAAAATGATCAACTGTTGCTTGCAGCTCAAGCAACACAAGCAGAAAGCAAACTCAACAACTATACTGCATTTACATTTAATCATTTAGCAGACACTTTTATCCAAAGTGACTTGCAATTGAGGAAATACAACAACGATTCATCATAAAGAGGCAAATAAACACAGGAAGTGTTGGTAATGCAAAGTTTCAGACATTGTTCAGATTAGTACAAACGCAAAGACGGGAGGCTTACGGAAAGAGAAAGCTTTTTTGTTTATACTACTATTCAAAAGTTTGAAATAATTCAGATTTTTTTTTTTAACGTTTTGAAAATTGAAAAAAAGGCTGCATTTAGTTGATTAAAAAAACCTGTAATATTGTGAAATATTATGACAATTTAAAACAAAACAACTGCTTTCTATTTTATAGTTTTTAAAATGTAATTTATTACTGTGATGAAAAGCTGAATTTTCAGCAGCCATTTTTTTAGTCTTCAGTGTCACATGATCCTTTAAGAAATCAATCTAATATGCTGATTTAGTGATTAAGAAACATTATTACTGTTGTTGAAAACAGGTTTTGCTACTTAATTTTTTTTTTTTGTGGAAACCGTGATACAATTTTGGGTAGAATAAAAAAAAACATTTATGCAGCAAGGATGCATTTTTAAATGTTTTAAAAATACAGTAAAGCTATTTTCAATGTTATAAAAATATTTCTATTAAACATAAATGCTGTCTTTTATTACTGGAAAAAAAACTAAAGGTAATCAGGTTTGCTGTATTTAAAAATAAAAAATTTTTTAACTTTTTAATTGAGGCACCAACTAATTAATGATAATATGGACACTGAATATCAAGTAATGGCTGCGTGAAAAAAAATGTATTTTTTTCAGCACAAAATAAATAACATTTTATTTCCAATATATATATTTTTGTATAATACATTATTTAGCTGTTTTAAATTGTAATAATATTTTACAATATTGCTGTTTTTACTAACCAAAAAATGCAGTCTTGGTGAGCATGAGACACTTCTTTAAAAACATTTTAAAAATCTTTATTATTATTTGACTGGTAGTGCATATGTATGTGTGTTCATGGGAGGGAGTGATACCAACAGAAATGATTCACAGAATGGTCAGCCTGAAAGAAATTATTTCAGCCCAACCATGTGAGAGTCACTGGATGAGGAGAAACACAATCTTGCCCTATGTGGGTGTGTGTGTGTGTGTTATACTAATCTCCAGACTGCAATGGAAAACAGAGTAACTGACGGCACCCCAGGGGCCCAGATTTGATGAAACTACACACTAGCCTGTTGCACAATAACAACCACTCCCCTTTTCTTCCCCCCTCAATCAATCTTTATAGTTTCGTTCTTTCACATGGAAGTGTTCTCATTTCCCTGGGTAGTCCTTTAAGGAACTTCACTCTCTGTGTATGTGTGTCTGAGCAAGTTACTTGGCAGGTTTTTAGGGCAAGTCTTGACAGAGCGATTAAGGTTGCAAATGTCACTAACCTCATCTTAGTTTGGTGACAAAACATTACCTGAGAAAAGCCTTCATTTCAAACCAATTTGGGTGTTAGCAAAAAAAATTGGGGAGCTGCCTGGGTGTGTGTATCTGTAAACCATTATTCACATTAGGCCTGTGTGGTTATGAGTGTCCTTGTGCACTTGATTACCACCAATGCACTTTATCCACAGCGATAAATAGGCAGTTTTGGCCCAAGAATTTGCTTACCAAGAGTCACTTTAATCAGGGTCTGCAAACATACAGGACTTTAAACACTTTACATATAAAACTAAAGACATAGAGGTTTAGTCTAACTAAAATCATGCAAGATCAGACACGGATAATGTTTTGTAACTCAGTTTCAAGCATTAGAAAGCATTATATCTACAAAATTCATTTCTTCAGCATGTTTGGTCAATTTTACAAGAAAAAATGGGTGGAGTTCTGTAACAAGCTGTGTTCACTAGAGCATGACATGTGTGCCTTTTTTCTGCACATATATTTTCACACTCCTTCGATTTGTGTTGTCCAGTCATACATATATCTACTTTTAATATTATATTGTTTAACATATATTGCCTGTTTATGGCAAAAAATGTATCATATCATGACTCATATTTTGCTATGCAATGTGTGGCTTATATATATCTGCCATTGTATATCCTTCTAAAACAACAGCTGCCTAGACAGACAGTGGACATTATTCAATGTCACACTTCAAAACTCAAATAAGTGCATAAGTACACGAGCGTTAAAAATTTGCTGGTGAAGGTACGAAAACAACACATCAAAACCGCTGAATGCAGACTGCAAGAGTATGTTTACTACAGAGCTTAGATGTGCTTTTAAGTTATAAATCATAAATGATACATTCGTCACTCACTTTTTATCAATTGTGGGGCTATGTTTTCAACAAACTGATTAGACACTTAACTCTCAAGACATTTTAACAATTATTCCATAAAACTAACAGTTATCTGTTACTAATACTTGTATTTTTAATTACTCAATGACTAGTCTTTTCTTTAGTTTCACCAAGAGATACTAGCACTGATTCCTTTGCTACTGGTCATAGTTCCAAAAGAGTAAATCTTTATCACTTGATTCAAATGTACAATGTATTCCAATTGTTGCTGGATTCTATTCCAATTGTATTCATGAGATTCTAGCATTTATGTATGGAAGCTTGTTTCCACCACGGGATAAAAAAAATGTGACTATCTAACAATTTGGACTTCTTCTTTCTTGCAATTCTGATGTTACATCTCACAAGTCTGACCTTTTTCTCAGAATTGCATGAAAAAAGTCAGGATGTTAATTCGCAATTCTGAGAAGAAAAGTCTGAATTGTAAGTTATAAACTTTCTTGTATTTTCTTAAAAGAAAAAAAAACTCACAACAGCGAGAAACAAAGTCCAAATTGCAAAATAAAAAGTAGCAGCTACCTTCTTTTACTTTATTTTGTGGAAGAGACAGGCTTTCATATTTACAGCTTGGTTAGGTTTAGGGCTGCACGATATTGGAAGAAAATCACATTACGATATTTAATTTTTCTGCCATATATATTGCGATATGAAAAAAAAAATCACCACATGACTTGAATAGTTTAATTGGGGGAAAAAATAATCAATGATTGGGGTGATTTTGTAGGCGAGTAAATCAGCATAGGAAATAAACAAATTACAAGCATAGAAAAATATAGATATTTTTCAGGTAAGTCCAACAGTATTTAGGTACAGAGATTGAATAATCAAATGTAAAATAACACTGCATAGTCCTCTTCACTGTATAAACTAAATCTAATAAATCTGTGTTAAAGCTACAAAAATGATTTTTCTTTGTGTTTTGTTGTTTGATTAACATTCATAACACAGAAATCCTCAGGAACATTAAACTGCTGTAAACCAATATACTATTACACATCCATTTTCTTTCTCAATTGTTTCCCTTTAGCAAAGCCATAAGCAACTAAGCGTTTACAAGGATACTTGCAGAGCACAGTATTTCAGGCACAAATAGACGCAGAAGTGAACAGAAATTAGTGTTCACATGCATCTGCGTGGCTCTCACCGTGTCTACACCGGATGCGCGCGACGTGACAAAATACAATGAACCCATTATAATAAGTGATGCTGTCTACACTGGATGTGGCGCGGCGCGGCACGACAAATCCCCGACAGTAAACTGATGCCTTGTTCTCTTTATGACGTACTGACACAAAGTTCAAATTATTGGCAACGGTCGCTTTGTAGCGTCCTAGTGTAGACAGACTTTGCGCTAAAATACGTGCTTTCATGGCGTCTGCGCTCTCCACGACGACACGGAAGTTTCAACAAAGGACAAATGGATTTCCAGCACTGAAAATCGCGTGCAGTAGCTCTGCTACTAAATGTATTTAAAATGGGTATCTCTGTACAGCTGTCGCGTCCGGTGTAGACATCGTGTCTGTGTGTGAGCAAAAAAAACAATCAGTATAAATATAATGATCAGTATACTAAAAATCGCACATCCTGCGATGTGACTATCGCGGCTGCGCACATCGCGATATCGATGCTGAAACGATATATCGTGTAGCCCTAGTTAGGTTACTAGTAACTATTTCAATAGTTATAAGTACTGAATCCAGCTTTACTAGTACCTGCTATTTATAAACTAGTATTTAATATGAGCGATTCGGAGTAGTCCTTGTATTTTGAGTCAACCAATAAGATAAACGCTGTTAAAAATGTCAATATAATAAGACTAAAATTGTTACTAATAACAACTGTATTTTTACTTGTCAATGCTGGGATAGTGATTAGCAAGCACTAATATCTATTGAATGCTTGATGAAGGTATTTCAGTATTTTACTAGTGATATATAAATACGTATATAAAATGTGACCCTGGACCACAAAACCAGTCATAAGGGTCAATTTTTTTAACTGAGATTAAATAAATAGCCTAAGCTTTCCATTGATGTATGGTTTGTTAGGATAGGACAATATTCGGCTGAGATACAACTATTTGAAAATCTGGAATCTGAGGGTGCAAAAAAAAAAATCGCCTTTAAAGTTGTCCACATGAAGTCTTTAGACATGCATATTACCAATCAAAAAATTACATTTTGAGATATTTACGGTAGGATTTTCACAAAATATCTTCATGGAACATGATCTTTATAACATCCTAATGGCATAAAAGAGAAATCGATCATTTTGACCCATACAATGTAATTTTGGCTACTGCTAAAAATATACCCATACTACTTAAGACAGTTTTTTTTTAGGTCCAGGATCACAAATAATAACATAACAGAATTTTCAATTAGATCGTTATAAAGAATGAATGTAAAAGTGGCTTGCCACAGGTCGAGTGCTGCGCTGCTGGTCTTCATCTTACCGGTATCCTGTCTGAACTGATGCATGGAGTGTAGATCGATGATGTAGGGCGACAGGCGGCTGTCAGCTCGGCCTAAAACGACGCTGCCGCCGCGGGGATCGCTTCTTATCACCGCCTCTATGTGGTGAGACACGGCAGGGCTGTACGGCCGCCAGCGCCCGTGCTCGTTCAGCCATTCCCAGACCACCACGGCGGCGGAGGCCAGCAACTTCGTGTCCCTACAAGTACAATAGAAAAACTAGTTACGCATCACTTTCCGTTTTGTGAACGCGTGAGGACAGATTTGCTATTGTTAAGCACTGTAATGTTGTACTGCCTTGTCTGTATAACATCGACATATTGTGATTTCCTACATATACAATCGCAGGTGTACTCACATTTTTGTAGGGAACGCTTACGCGTGAGATCGCAGCATCAGGAAAGAAATCTCCGTATCACTTCTTCTTCCATGGCTGGGCTTGAGAGATCCCAACAACTCCTAACGAGTGTCAACAAAGAGTCAACGGACCACTATTCTTCTTCCTTATTCTACACATTCGGCGTTGACTGTTCCTCGGTTTGTACTTCTTCTCCTTCTTAATAACGTTACTTCCTTGCGCAACGAGGTGCGATTTATCGAAAATCGTGTAGAGTTCGAGTAAACGATCTCTGGTGAACCGCTCGTGGTTTTGTGTGCAGCGGACTGAGTTGAAGAAGTGACACCCAATAATACCTCCCCAGCGTTACACACCAGTGTGAGTAAAATGCCTAACTCGTTCTGGAAAGTCCGATTCATTTCCGCGAATCGGTTCTTTCGAACAGTTCGTTTGAAAGAACCGCTTGATAAATAGTAAGAGTAGAATGCTGGTTGCTTCGTCACAGCGCGATTTAAATATGCGAATATGAAAGTAATGGGCTGATTTCGGAATAATAGCATGCTGGCATTATTGTTCTTAATCGTATTCCAAATTTGTTGTAAAGGATGAAAGCTGCATGCAGCCACGGTTCTCGATCCAATAAATCGGTGAGTTGGTTTGAGAACCGCTCGGACCGATTCAGTTTGATTCGCGAGCAAGGAACGATTCGTTCCCAAATCAGACGTTGCTAAACTTTTAACGCGCCACAGATGCCGAAACCTGTTTGGTTGGTCATGTTTTTTTCCATGTAATTTGCAGGTGAGCAAGTAATATGATGGATTTGTGTTGCAACAGAACGAAAAAAGCAATAATTCATAGATATTATCTAGTAACTGCATAAATGAAAAACTGACCTAATTTTTGCCGTTTTAAGTTGTATCACTAAATATGATAAAACATAAGACACAGAACATCACCAAAACATGCATTTTTATACAAAACATTTTATACACGACTCGCGAGACTAAAAGTAATTAAAGCATGGGTTGTTAAGTCAGGCCAGAGTCATGTTAAATGAGTGACACTTCTGCTGCTGGTAAATATGTTTTGTATCTATTTTTGTTATTATAAGCACAAGTAGAGTATTCTGTTACCCCATTAATGGTTTAAGACCTGAGAATAAAACCGGGAAGTCCTCTAAACAAAAAAAGTGCTATGAAACAATGCATTACATGCAACAATAATAGGCTATTACAATGTAATACAATTATTGGAATCTATTTGTTGAGAACACGTTCACATTTTCAAACACAGGAGGGAAATATTTAGTTCACACGTGATAGAGATGTCAGGTAATGGATTTAAAGGGGTCCTATTATGCTCTTTTTCAAAGTCTTGATTTTGTTTTGGGGGTGTACTAGAACAGGCTCTCATACTAGGTTGTTCGAAAAACATTATTTTTCACATATTTTACATTATTACAACACCTCTCTCCCCAGTCTGGCATGAACGCCTCGAATAGTTCCTGTATCAAATGAAGGCCCGCCTTCTGAAATACGAAATGTGCTGTGATTGGTTAGCTGGGACGTGTGTGTGGGCCTTACCATACCCTTACTGCTAGCTTCAGTGTAAATGTTGCTTTGAGCACGATTTAAACCCGGATAATTGTAACCACAAGTTCGTCTGCCTTGGGAAAGCTAGCATGTCTCCGACATAGTGATAGCACTCGTTGCCTTCTCTAGTGCAGCTCAACCAGGTTTCATCCCATTCGTCGATATTTGTGATATCACAAAAATCCCGGGAAATATGCGTGGTAGCCCCCCAAAGAGAGTTCGTTGTAGTTTTTGAAAAGTGTTCTGGTAAATTAAAATATCTCCTTTGAAGAGGAGTTGAGCTTGTAACTTTGCAGATCTTTTTTATGCTGGTAAATATGTTTTGTATCTATTTTTGTTATTTCTATGAATTATTGCTTTTTTCGTTCTGTTGCAACACAAATCCATCATATTACTTGCTCACCTGCAAATTACATGGAAAAAAACATGACCAACCAAACAGGTTTCGGCATCTGTGGCACGTTAAGAAGGAACTAGCGTTGCACTGCAGGAGGCAGACAAGAGGGGAGCGGCAGACGATCATAATGATTGAACTGCTTCTTAATGAGCTCATGGGGGTAAAGGGCAGAGACTATCTTGGTGTCCCTCTCTTGGACCACGAGAGGATGCAGCACATCTGGCAAATCCAGAAGAAGCATGTGAAGTGCATTCAGGATGAACCAGGTGTCCTCCTGTACACTGTAACTGGCACCACTACCAAGGAGGGCATTGTCTTGCCAAACTACAGATGTGCAAGAGGGTCCACATCACTTGAATCATTCCACTTGCATCTGAACAGGTTCATTCCAGGTCAGTATGAATCACTTTTTATCTATCAGCAAGATTACATATTTGCAGTTAAACATTTTATTATTAGTAGTAGTAGTAGTAGTATTGTTATTGTTATTGTTATAATTATTGTTATTATTATTATCCTGGAAACACTGACACAATCTGTCAAAGAACCAAACACAATAAGTTAATCTAACAATATTGTTCATAATTGTACTATCTTAAGGAACCAGTGCCAACAGCCTGAATTTCCAGCTGTACCTCCTTGAGGGCCTTTACAGATGGAACCAGGACCGTGAAGCTGCATCTCTGGTAGTCGGGGATCCATCACTGCTTAGCTACTCGGGTGACCTTGTTCACTGTGTCAACAACTACAGTGTCAAGGTGCTTAGAAGGAAGCTTGTCCCCTCTTTTCAGCCACCTGCTGTTTACACTGGTTAGTTTAAGCTTTCCATCAGGAGGCTATTTTCTATATCAATAAAATAGAATGATCTTATGAATTTTCTGAAAAGTACATTTTCCTCTATTCTATTTTCTTGTCTGTCCCAGGGGAGCTAATAGGTATAGATTACCTATACCGCCAGACAGGAAGGGCCTTGCAGGATGTCCTACCTGACTCAGAGGAGACTGAGCAGATGCTGGAAGATGTAGGCACAGAGGAAGAGTTGGAAGATGAGGGCTTTGAAGATTCTGGTTTGGACCCAACCGTTGGGCTACTGGACCCATCCTCTGGTCCATCACCTGCCACCACCAGCTCAGCCGTCATTCCAACTCCCACCTCTCTCCAGACCACTGCACGACCTTCAGGGCCTGCATCTGATATCACTACAGCTGCACTTGAGCAACAACTGGTAATTATGCCTGTCACATTTTTTTTTTTTTATCATACTGTGTCAGTGGACTTAAACCAGTTGCTCTGGATAATTTAGACTTACATGGTACTATAATAATTATTATTATTGTGTAATAATATTAATCATCATCATTACTGTATAGTAATAATTAGAAAATGTATTTGTATATCACTTTTCAAAAACACATTTTCAAATCACAAAAAAATACACAATGCAATCATGAAATAGACAATGAAAGACAATGACAAAAATCTAAAGAATACATAAATGAATAAAAGCATAATTTAAAAGATAAGCTCTAATTAAGATCCATTTTATAAAACTGTTTTTAAAAGAGTATTATATTTTCCAGATTGGGCATGCTTGTCCCTGCTCTGCTGCTGCTAGTCCCTTTTCACTGCCATCACCCGTCACCCCTGCAGCAGCACCACAACAACAACTGGCAAGTCTTTTGTGACATGTTGGATTAGTGGTGTTATTGTCTTGCTTGTAATTGTATTATTTTGATGTTTATTTCATTAGTATTATTTTTTATTATTACATTTAACAGGTTGTAAATGAGCAGACCACTGCACCCTCTGGCCCAACAGCTGTCCCCACCAGCCTAGCCTCTGGTCCTCCTTACATTTCCATCGTCTCAGCCTCTCTTGCCACTACTCCAACTACAGGTCCCTCTGGGCCACCTGCCATGACTCCTGCAGCACCACAGCAACAGCTGGTAGGTCTTTTGTGACATGTAAACAGTGTGAAAGATGTGCTATTTTTCTGCCTGTGATACGGTTTTTATTTTTATATTCATATATTTGCCAGGCTGTGGATGAGCGCAATATCCCAGGGATGGGCAGAGTGGACAGCCTGGCACAGTACTTGGTGGGACTGAGGAATGAAACTGGACAAACACTCAACTCCCAGCAGGCCAGTACCGTCATAGCTCTGTGGCAGAACCTTCTACCATATGACCAGCAGCGTGTGGCGTACTCTGCACGGCACCAGTCGCGTCTGACAACAGGACGCTTCAGGTGCTCTAAAAAGAAACCTGAATTTATGCCAGGTGTGGAGAGCATGACACGTTGCGTCCTAGGATCTACAGGATCCCCTGCCCAGTGGCCAGATTGCTGTCGTCTGGTAGAGTGTACATTTTTGTAAAACTATGTGTACATATACTGTCCCCAAAATGCTGGTATTCCACTTGACCAGTGGATGGAGGAGATGCGGAAGAAGAGGGCAGATAAGAAATAGATTGGTTTGTCTTTGTCTAATACTGTGTAGATGTGTAGTGGAAATACTTCAGTCATATTCTATTAGTTAATTGATGTAACTGTTCAATATTCATCCCATATAACAGGCATTTAAAAAAATCAACATAACAGAAATAACACACTGTATATTACTGTTTTTTGTGTGAGCCTTGCAAGGTGTGTTGATTTTGTTATTTGTATACTTTTTACCAGCTGACCAGAATCTTCTACTTTTATTACTTTTTGCATTTTATTTATTTATTTTATATTTGTATTTTATATATAATTCTTCAATTTCTTTGTATCTGTGATATGCTTACTGTGTGAGAGAGCGAGAGAAAGAGATCATTAAGATGTAAAAAAAAATAAGTTAAGTGAATTGTCAAGTTCACAACTTATTTTTTATGATTATTTACAACGGGTTTCCTCAATTTTTTTTTTAGGTTAAGTCAACTTATCACTTTTTACAGTGCAGTTGGTAAACACAAAGACATGACTCTGGCCTGACTTAACAACCCATGCTTTAATTACTTTTAGTCTCGCGAGTCGTGTATAAAATGGGTTAGAGCACTGGTCTTGTAAACCAGGGGTCGCGAGTTCAAATCTCGCTGGGGCCTCAAATTTGTTTTATATAGCCGATTCTACTTAGAGACTATGAAATGTAAACGGCATTCCTGGCAGTTACGAATTAAATGTACACCAATTTCATATTAATCAATTTGGTATTGTTATTTGTATTAAGAATCTCCTACCGCCAATGCTTCTGGAATCTTTCATTTCAGAAAAGGTCTGTATCCTACATCACTGCACTGTGTTATTTATTTGTAAATGATCATTTTAGGAGTTCAACAGGATCCTTTGCCGACTATTTCAGTAGCGATAATTCCGAGTCCCTGGTGAGGTTCTCTATATAAACGACAGATGGCGCAACGATGTAAATGTCGACCTTCAAGAAGTCTTGAAATAAAGATCATTGGCAGAGCATTAAAGGGGTCCTATTATGCTTTTTCACTTTTTCAACTTTAGTTGGTCTGTAATGTTGCTGTTTGAGCATAAAAAAGTGTGGCGCGTTAAAAGTTTAGCAACGTCTGATTTGGGAACGAATCGTTCCTTGCTCGCGAATCAAACTGAATCGGTCCGAGCGGTTCTCAAACCAACTCACCGATTTATTGGATCGAGAACTCTTCCTCTGTGCCTACATCTTCCAGCATCTGCTCAGTCTCCTCTGAGTCAGGTAGGACATCCTGCAAGGCCCTCCCTGTCTGGCGGTATAGGTAATCTATACCTATTAGCTCCCCTGGGACAGACAAGAAAATAGAATAGAGGAAAATGTACTTTTCAGAAAATTCATAAGATCATTCTATTTTATTGATATAGAAAATAGCCTCCTGATGGAAAGCTTAAACTAACCAGTGTAAACAGCAGGTGGCTGAAAAGAGGGGACAAGCTTCCTTCTAAGCACCTTGACACTGTAGTTGTTGACACAGTGAACAAGGTCACCCGAGTAGCTAAGCAGTGATGGATCCCCGACTACCAGAGATGCAGCTTCACGGTCCTGGTTCCATCTGTAAAGGCCCTCAAGGAGGTACAGCTGGAAATTCAGGCTGTTGGCACTGGTTCCTTAAGATAGTACAATTATGAACAATATTGTTAGATTAACTTATTGTGTTTGGTTCTTTGACAGACTGTGTCAGTGTTTCCAGGATAATAATAATAACAATACTTATAATGATACCAATACATTTCAATACTATTACTACTACTACTAATAATAAAATGTTTAACTGCAAATATGTAATCTTGCTGATAGATAAAAAGTGATTCATACTGACCTGGAATGAACCTGTTCAGATGCAAGTGGAATGATTCAAGTGATGTGGACCCTCTTGCACATCTGTAGTTTGGCAATACAATGCCCTCCTTGGTAGTGGTGCCAGTTACAGTGTACAGGAGGACACCTGGTTCATCCTGAATGCACTTCACATGCTTCTTCTGGATTTGCCAGATGCGCTGCATCCTCTCGTGGTCCAAGAGAGGGACACCAAGATAGTCTCTGCCCTTTACCCCATGAGCTCATTAAGAAGCAGTTCAATCATTATGATCGTCTGCCGCTCCCCTCTTGTCTGCCTCCTGCAGTGCAACGCTAGTTCCTTCTTCGTGATCTGCTGGTCCACTAGTTGTTCAGTGATCCCCTTGGCAAGGCCTGATAGCTTCTTGGTGATCTGTGATCACACAGAAAAGACAGTGAATGCCTAAAGCCCAAATAAACGTTCTTTTATATGTAAAATACTGAATATATTTTTTTTTTTTTTTGTTTTTTTTTTTTTTTTTTTGTTTTTTTTTTTTCTGTTTTTTTTTAATACAAAGAATTATTTAATTTTTCTTGGCTTTAATTGCTAAGTGGTATTTTAGACTTTTGTTTGTGAGGTAGGATTTTAAAGTGGAAAGAGTTAAAAATATTTACCTTTTTTGTGGAATCCATTTTTAATATATTGCCAAAGGTGGATGTTATGCTGGCTTTTATGTGATCCATTCTGCTTAAGATGTCTCGGCCATAAACAGCCAGCATCCACCGGTGGGAAGGAATAGCCACTGGCTTAGGAGGTTCGTGGAACTTGATAGGGTGCAGGCTTGGCTGGACAACAAAGTCTGAGCATGCACCAAGGTAGCGACAAACACGCTTAAGCCACTCCTCGCTGTGATTTTCCCTCACCTGCCTGACCAAGCGGCTGGGGCTATTACCCAAGGTCCTCTCCCTCAGAAAACGGATCACCCGTATGTCACAGGCATATCTGTATTAAGAAACAAAGTGAAAAAGAGACCAAAAATGGCAAACATTAAAACAAGCTAATTTATAGTGTGTCTGAATGACAAACATTTGTGACCCAGGCTAAATAATTTCAGTATACTCACTTTCGTGTCAGGATCAGTCGGAACTCCATTCTGTGTGCCAAATCCAGCTGGTCAAAATGGTCTTGCTGGTGGAAATGTAACTCGTTTTACAACCAGCTGAACTGCACCAGAGAGTCTCCGTGATCATCAGGTAGTACCTATCCACATCCAAAACTTGGTGGGCTCTCTTGTGGGCTCCATAACCTGTGAGCTGTTTTCCACAAACCAGACAGGACAGCCTGACCCTGCAAAGGTGGTATGGCATCCACAAGAGAAGCCGGTGTGTGAAAAAACGCTCTGGAGCGGGGGCCTGATGATAAATGAGCGCTGGCTCCGGTGGATCATACCACAGCTTCAGGTCAGTGCGCAGCCGCTTGTTCTTCCACAGAGTAGACGAAATTCACTTCTGATCCTGAGGTGGTATGTTCCCCATCAGCTTTGCAGGCAGCCAGCCAGGCTCTGAACCAGGAGCAGTCTCCATGTCAGCAGTAGGGTGAGCTGAGCAACCAACCACAGATAGAGCAGCAGAGGTGACAAAAAAAGAGGTGGCAGTGGCAGATGCAGAGGTCACAGGGGCAAGAGGAGCAGAGGAGGTACCAGACGAGGAGGCGGGAGATGACACTTCCTTTATAAATAAAAAAGGCAAATATATATACAGTATATACATGACTGCAAGTCACTCATAAAGGATGCTTATTTGAAGTTAAGTATCATTGTGAAGAAAACCATTTAATTTAAGAGTTTCTCACAGCTCTAGCAGCTACCGATGGTATCGAGGAGGTGGTTGTGGACACAGGAGAGGGAGGAAGAGACAGAGTCGAGACAGTCTGAATGTACAATCTGGGACTGCGGGCAGGCGATGGTGTCCTCCTTGTCATGGCACTTGTGACAGTGCTGGACATCGCAGAAGAATCAGAAGTGCAACTGATGGGCTGAGAGAATATGACCACAGTTTACAACATTATATATAATATTAATCTGTCCTTATTAGGAATTACAGTAATGACAACATAATTTAAACATATCTTTATGGAATGAAAATAACAGTAGCCTAACAAGACTACCCAGGCATAACAAGAATAAGAGTGCATAATATACGATTGTATTATACGATTGATTATATGATTGTAAAATCAAATTCAAACTGTCATTCTCTTTACATTACCTTGGTTGCATGCTTCCTGCCCAAATTTAATTGGGCTTTAAGCGGCCACCCTTGAGACCCACCAAACCGCGGGGCTTTATAAACTGAAAAAAGAAGAAGAAGAAGAAAAAAAGTAATCTTAAGAGGAGCCTTGTAAATTAAAATGCATATATTTGAATATGCTAGAATTTAAATATCAGTATCAGTCAATCCTCATTACTTACTGATGCCATAGTCAAAGTTGGCTTGTGGGGTGTGAGTCGTCCAGATGTTGCTGTCTGCCCCGGTGTTGCAACCAATGATGCAACAAGTGATGCAGATGAGGGAACTGGTGTCATTGAAGAGGACACTGAACTGGAAGGCTACAGGTTAAGAGAAAAGAAAATGAAATTTAATAATAGAGACTACAACACCAACACTTCATAATTTTAGGAAAATATTTTTGATACCTTTGTTGTATGGAATCCACAACTACATGTCTGTGTCCCTCCAAACAAAGACATTTGTCCCCTCAACTGCACTGGGCATTTTTCCATCTGTAATATTGTTTGACAGTGAATCATAAGAATGTGACCCCTTTCAATATGACATAGCTTTATGTTTTATGATTGTACACATATCACTTTATCTAAATTTACCTTCAGATACATGTCATGCCACTTTCTCTGGCGGGGTGCTGGCCTGTTTCCTGCCTCAGAAGGCCAGACCCCTACAGCAGCAAACTTTCGCAGGCGCGACATCCACTCCTCGTCGCCCACAGCCCTGTGCTTTTTGTGTTTGGATGCCATCTTCCATTACTAGAGTAAATATAATTGTAACTATTAAATTTACATTAGTAACTATCCAGTACATGGTATAACCATATACGTGGGTAGTTTTAACTCACTACTATAAAAATCCTGTATATAGATAGCATTTGTAAATCAGCAAATTCTATTACATTTCACCTCAGTGTATAATATATTAAAGCATAGTAGTATAGTAGTAGAATATATAGAAGTAATTTAGTACAAACATATTAAGTTTATTATCACACTGTAAAAAGTGATAAGTTGACTTAACTTAAAAAAATTGAGGAAACCCGCTGCCTTGAAATTTTTAAGTAAATAATAATAAAAAAAAATAAGTTAAGTGAATTGTCAAGTTCACAACTTATTTTTTATGATTATTTACAACGGGTTTCCTCAATTTTTTTTTAGGTTAAGTCAACTTATCACTTTTTACAGTGCAGTTGGTAAACACAAAGTCTCCTGTTATAACAGGTGCAACACCTGAATACAACACAAAACTCATTCATTTTGGGTGTTAAAAGCGAACACAATATCAGGTATTGCTCCAACGGTATACCAACGTTATAGACTACTAATTATAACAATGTAAATCGTTTGTTTCTCTGTCGAAAATACGTTTCAACTAGCTCCATTAATTAATTCATTAATTCATAGCTAGCTGGCGAACTAAATAAAACAACACCTTACCTAAAACAATGTAAAAGTTTATTTTAAAAAACTACGTTAACTCCTATAGGGGTTTTCTTAGTTTTAGCTAGCTAGTTAAATTGAGGAATCTTACCTGGGTGGATTAAATTAAATTAAGTTCAAAGACTGACTTCACGGCAGCTTTTTTCCCCAAAATAACTCACAAAAATATCTTTAAAATAACTCGCTGTGAGCGATGAGAGGCGGACTTAATGCGCATGCGCCTGCATCCCCGCTTCAGGATAGAAAAGGGCCACGATGATTGGCTGTCATAAAATGCATATAATGGAAATGGCGAAATCTGATTGGCTGTCATAAAATGCGTAAAATGGAAATGGCGAAATCTGATCGGCTGTCATAAAATGCGTAAAATGGAAATGGCGAAATCTGATTGGCTGTCATAAAATGCATAAAATGGAAATGCAGAGACGTGATTCGTTGATATTAGACAGACGCTCGGTCCGCTATGGAGCCTTGCTGTAAACAATAGAGCGAATAGTCTTGAAATTTATACTCTAAAATATAAACCATCACATTGTCAAACAGTCTTTTGAAAACCAGTTATTCAGACATGAAACCTTCGATTTTTCGCGGCCTTGTTAGGAACGTTCCATATTGGCACGTTTTAAAGACATAAAAGAATGCGGACATTATAGATTTGTAAGCGTTAATCGATGTTACTTGGCCATTTCCTCAAACATCTAACGAGTCTGGCGCAACTAAATAGTCAGGAAATAGATGTCGCTATAACACAACTCGTTTTCGAAGCCCGGATAGCTCAGTCGGTAGAGCATCAGACTTTTAATCTGAGGGTCCAGGGTTCAAGTCCCTGTTCGGGCGAAGGATTCTTTTGCAAAGATTTGAGTGTGGTAGCTGCGTTTCATGAGTTAATGTGAAGAGATAACTAATGAATTCAAGCAACACTTAGGGAAGTAAATTTTACATTTGTATATCATTAGTTCAACAAACTAAATGGGAATGAAATAATATATATATATTGAATTTATAAAGTGTATGTACATATACAGTATATATGTATGTGTGTGTGGTTGTACGCAGACTAAAGAGGGCTCAAAGATTTACTCCGTTACCTGGAATACTTTTGGGCAATGTACGCTCGCTTCGACATAAATTGGATGAATTACAAGCCAATGCGAGTTTCATGCACGAATACAGAAACACGCAAATAATGGCATTCACTGAAACTTGGTTGGATGATTCCGTTGCTGATAACACTTTACGGATCGAGGGTTTTGGAACACCTATTAGGCTGGACAGAGATAAAGATACAACTGGGAAAGGAGGTGGAGGAGGTGTGTGTGTTTATATTAAGGAAAGCTGGTGTAATACAGCAATAGTACGATATAAGATTTGTAATTCAGATATTGAACTAATTGCGGTTTCGGTACGCCCTTTCTATCTTCCTCGTGAATTCCCTCAGCTGTTTTTTGTAGTAGTATATATTCATCCACGTGCCAAGACTGATATGGCATTTGAAACTGTTAAAAATGTCCTGGATAAACTGGATAATATATCCCCAGATGCACCGAAATTTATTTGAGGTGATTTTAATCATTGTATTATGGACAAATATTTAAAGGGATATTATCAATATGTTACATGTGCCACCCGTGCTGATAAAGTTTTGGATAGATGTTATGGCCCGATTCCGGGAGCTTATAGGTCTCTGTCACTACCACCTCTTGGTTCATCTGATCATAATATAATCATGTTGTCTTCACTGTATGTTCCTATTGTTAAGCTAGTGAAGAGAGAAGCACGATTTGTTCGAGAATGGACTCCTTCTAATATTGAAGTTTTAAAGGGTTGTTTCGATTGCACAGATTGGAATATGTTTTTGAACACATGCTCTGATCTTAATGAACAGGTGCACACCGTTTCTAACTATATTACTTTTTGTGTTGATTCTGTCATACCTACAAAAAAGATCACCTTGTATCCCAATAATAAACCTTGGGTTACGAAGGAGTTAAAAGGTATACTGAATATGAAGAAGAGAGTATTTCTCTCAGGAACTAATGAGGGGAAAAAACAGATAAACAGGGAACTTAAAAGGGCAATAAAAACTGCTAAAAATAATTATAAAAATAAGATTGAGGGTGTGTTTCTGCAAGGTAATCTTAAAGCAGCCTGGAAAGGAATTAAGAGTATGGCTGAAGTTAGTACATGGGTATCAAATCAACAAATGCCTATGGAGAATTATGATGCTAATTTTCTTCTATCTAATAAGTATAATGAATTTTTTTCTCGTTTTGATGCATCTGTTGTAGGTGATGAGATGGCACTTTTTATAGATAATATTAACAAGATGGCACTTTTTAAAGATAATACTAGTTCCTTTAATAATTTTAAATTGAATCAATTAGATATATTGAAACATTTGAAGGCTACACCGCTTAATAAGGCCCAGATGGCATGTGTGGTAGAATACTGAGTCACTGTGCTGAACAGCTTAGTGGAGTTCTCCACTTACTTTTTCAGTCTTCTCTAAATCTAGGGTTGGTACTTGATTTGTGGAGAAGCTCAATTTTTGTACCTATATCTAAAAAAGCAAAGCCAGAATCGTTGAATGATTACCGTCCTATTGCCTTGACTTCTTTGGTCATGAAGGCTTTTGAAAAAGAGATAAAGTATGTGATGACAGTTGCTGGACCACTCTTAGACCCGTTGCAGTTTGCATATCACGCTGGAAGAGGCGTAGAGGATGCAAAACTGTTTCTGTTGAATGTTGTCAGTCGACATCTGGAAAATAGTGGAGCCTTTGCGCGGCTTTTGTTTGTGGACTTTTCGTCTGCATTTAATTTTTTGCAACCTATTATTTTAGTGGAAAAACTTATTAGTCAGTTTAATTAAAATTTTGGTTTAGTTTTATGGATTATGAATTTTTTAACCGATAGGAAACAAAGGGTTAGAGTTAATGGGGCCTTATCGGATATGTTAAATATTTCTATAGGTTCACCACAAGGTTGTGTACTTTCTCCTGTTCTATTCATATTGTATACAAATGATTGTCAGATTTTGTACAATAATAGTTATTTGGTAAAATATGCAGACGATACTGTGCTTCTGTCTTTGCTGTCATATCCCGATCAGGAATACGGCCAGGTTTTGGATGATTTTATTTTATGGTGTATTAGGATGAAATTAGATTTGAATGTGTCAAAAACGAAAGAGATGGTCATCAATTTTAGTAAGAAAACACTTGCATCTCAAAGGGTGGTCATTAATGATATTCATGTAGTGGAATAATTCAAGTATTTAGGAACGATTATTGATATTAGGCTGAAGTTTGATCAAAACACAGATGCAATTTTTAAAAGGTCAAATCAAAGATTGTTTGTGCTGAGGAAGCTAAATTATTTTAATGTACAGAGAGTCATTCTCAAGACTTTCTATAATTCATTTGTTGAAAGTATCCTGTCCTTTTCCTCTATTTGTTGGTTTTATTTATTGTCTACAAAGAACAAAAATCGTTTGCAAGGTACTGTTAATGTGTGCTCAAAAATTGTAGGTGTTCCCTTGCGAAGTCTTACATTTTATCATGAACAGCAAGAGATGAGGAGGGCACATAAAATGATAGGAGACTGCACACACCCTTTGAATTATTATTTTAAGTGGATGCCCCTTGGGAGACGTTTAAGGTCAATTAGATGTTCCACAAACCGGTACCAATTTACTTTTGTGCCTGAAGCAATACATTCATGTAATAAATCTAGTTGATTTAGATGATTTATTTAATTAATGAAATGTTTTTTTCTTCTTCTTTTTCTCGCTTTTTATGTATTTGGTGTATTTTAAATCTATGTAGTGTGTGTTAAGTGATTTTTTTTTTTTGTGAAAAATAAAATGTGAAGCACTACGAAAGTCTGAATTAATTGCCCCAAGGGGAATTAATAAAGCTCTAAACTAAAATATGTAGTTGTTTTTTTGGTGTTTGACTTAGTGTTGTGTTAGAATCATTATTATACTCTTATACCCTTTTGTTCTTTACTACTTTTAATTGTTTTTAGCTTTATTTTTTCATTTATGTTAAGTTTTGACATTTTGTTGTATGCATTTGTCATTTTTATTGAATCTCTTTATTTTTAAAAAGTGTATAGGTAGTATTTAGAAAGTTTTAGCTTTTAGTTTTGGATCTGTTTTTAGTTGTTTTAATACTACAATTGATTGCTTCTGTTGTCCTCATTTGTAAGTCGCTTTGGATAAAAGCGTCTAATAAATGACTAAATAAATGAGTGATTATGAAACTTAATTTGTGTCCTAAGCGCTAGTGATTTATATAAATACTACAGATGAAAGCGAATGCTCGCCCAGTGAGAGTAATTGAGACGCTGATCAAATGAGCTGCTGTCGACGGAAACACGCTGCTCGTCATTGCCTGTCATACGTCACTACGTACAGTAGGTGGCAGAAATAGGTCGCGCAAAGTTCAATAACGCTCCACAAGAAGAAGATGTAGAGCGCCGCTGGAAGATTCTGGAAGTCTGTTTGGTACACGGAGTCATAAGACGAGAAGGGATTTCACCATATTTCACGGTACTTGACGATTTATTAAAATAAAATGCTATGGCATGGATCACGTGCTTGTTGTCTTTGTTTAGTTTTTTTTGGGCTTGTTTTTATCTAAAATGCTGTCTTTTAGTAACAGACACCGGTCCGTAACGTTATAGCTTGATATGTAACTTACGTTAATTACGCGTGATTTTGAAATCCATTAACACAAAATTTGTTAATAAGGACTAAATCACTTGTTTTAAAACGGTTGGTCAGATTAAATCTGTGTCAATTTTATGGTGAGTTTAATGTAATTGTAATTGATTTCTACTAACCAGTGCTATTATATCACGAGACTGTACGTTAAATATTCGCAAGCTTCAGAGTAAGTGTCAAGTTTTTCAGTGTATTTTTTTTTAAATGTTTCTTTTGACTAGATTAACCTGTTGGGGGGCAACTATGGTGAAAGAGACTGGTTTTTATGATATGCTGGGTGTAAAGCCTCACGCCAGCCCTGAAGAGCTGAAGAAGGCTTATCGTAAACTGGCTTTGAAATATCACCCAGATAAAAATCCAACAGAGGGGGAAAGGGTAAGACTGTCACAATTACTAGTATTAAGTATAAATTCCCTAATAGTTTCCTTATATTTGAATGGTTTTGTCATTTGGAAATATATATCTATAATATATATATTATATTACTATATTATATAATACTTATATATATATATTAGAAGTTTATGGATCATCTGGGTGGTTTCAAAGGTTGAAGATTGAGTTAAAATGTTATGTCCTCTTCACTATTCTGTATTTCCAGTTCAAACAGATCTCCCAAGCATACGAGGTTTTGTCAGATACCAAGAAGAGAGAAGTGTATGACCGAGGGGGTGAGAAGGCAATTAAGGAGGGAGGAAATGGAGGGCCAAGTTTTGGCTCCCCCATGGACATTTTTGACATGTTCTTTGGAGGAGGGGGACGCATGCACAGGGAGAGGAGAGGTACGTACATTTCTTTCTTAGCTACAGACTGCACAACTTGTGCAAGACCTGATAACCCATGTTGTTCCTGGAAGATTTGTGAATGTGAACAAAGGAATCAGACCTTTTTCAGTTAACATGTTTAGTAACCTAAAATAGAATGTTTTTGTTTGGTAAAACATATAAGTTATTCCCAGATATTCCCATTTTATTTAAATAATGGGGAAGTCGTGGCCTAATGGTTAGAGCGTCGGACTTGTAACCCAAGGTTGCGGGTTCGAGTCTCGTACCGGCAGGGATTGTAGGTGGGGGGAGTGAATGTTCAGCGCTCTCTCCCATACCATGACTGAGGTGCCCTTGAGCAAGGCACCGAGCCCTCAACTGCTCCCTGGGCGCCGCAGTCACTGTTCATGGTGTGTGTGTTGGGATGGGATAAATGCAGAGCACTAATTCTTGGCCACGTCATATTAAAAAAAATAAAAAAATTCATGAATGATTACAAATCTTGCAGTGAAATTTTGTGGTTGCTCTACAGGAAAGAACATGGTGCATCAGTTGACTGTATCTTTGGATGAGCTTTATATTGGAGCCACCAGGAAACTTGCTGTCCAGAAGAATGTAATCTGTGACAAGTGTGAAGGTAATAATTGACTGAAATTTATATATTTGTATAAGGGGTCCTTTTCTGAACTTTATTGTATTACTATATATTTGACACTACCATTCAAGAATTTGGGATTGGTAAGATTTTCTTTTTTCTTTGAAAAGTCTCTTATGCTCACCTAGGCTTCATTCATTTGCCTTAAAAACAGTAATATTGTGAAATATTATTACACTTTAAAATAACTCTTTCCTATTTCAATATATTTTAAAGTGTAACTTTATTCCCGTGATGGCAAAGCTGAATTTTTAGCAGCTGTTACTTCAGTTTTTACTTTAGTATTTTTGTTAAAAAAAAATATATATATATATTTGTGTGATTCTTTGATGAATAGAAAGCATTTACAATCACTGTTGGTAAATTTAATGCATCCTTGCTGAATAAAAGTATAATTTTTCTCTAGAAAGTATCCCACATTTTTAAATGGTAATGTATTTATAAGCATTGTATTACTAAAATACTGTTTAGATTTTTCTGGTAGGATTTTAAAAGTTGGATTTTTTTGCTGAATAGTTTTTTACGGGTTTTTTTTACTTCAGGTCGTGGGGGCCGTAAAGGAGTGATAGAAGTTTGTCCTTTGTGTCATGGGGTGGGTGTCCAGGTCAGACTACATCAATTGGCACCTGGCATGGTGCAGCAGATATCAACAGTCTGTGCCGGCTGTCAGGGGCAAGGTCAGCAACTAGGTCACCGTGACCGCTGCAAAACATGCGCTGGTCGCAAGATACTACGGCAGAAGAAGATTCTTGAGGTGCACATTGATAAAGGTTAGAAAGTGACAGGAAAAGCACAGTTCAGTCCAAAACATCTGTTCTCTGCAGCTTGTTACTTTTGTTTATGGTTGATTATGTATTCTTGCAGGTATGAAAGATGGACAGAAAATAGTGTTCCATGGGGAAGGTGACCAGGAGCCTGGCCTTGAACCTGGAGACATCATCATTGTCTTAGATCAGAGAGCGCACCCGGTTTTCACCAGGTAAAACCACTCTGTAGACATCAGTAAGCAGTTGATCTAAATTAAAATGACTAGATGATAATATCCAAGTCTCTGTTAAGTAATGCTGGTAACACTGAAGTTTGAAGTTAGTGCTGATTACACTGTCCTGCATCATATTTGCTAAATTAAATTTACACTAATTTTGGGGTGCTGATTCTAAAAATCGTGCCTAGCACATTTTATTTTCTGCATTTCGTAGCATTTTTGCTTTCAAAAATCATTTGTAAGGTGAAGAAGTATTAAAGGGGTCATATGATGCTTTTTTAAAGATCATTATTTGGTGTAACAGAATATGTTGACATGCTTTAATGTTCAAAAAACACATTATTTTTCAAATACTGTACATTATTGTAGGTCCTCTATGCCCCGCCTCTCAAACTCTTCGTTTTCTACAAAGTCCCTCCTTCCGACAAGCGCAGTCTGCTCTGATTGGCCAGCTGACCCAGTGCACTGTGATTGGCTGAACACCGCAAGCACTCGTCGGAAATGTAACGCCCCTTACCATAATTGCGAGCTTCATCTTTCAAAATAAATGTAAAGACAGAGCCCGAAAGGGGAACAGAGTCGCGTGACAGACACAGTGATGAAGCTGGTATGTTTTTGCAGTACACAATCCACAGTTAAGACAGCTGACTCCACTATGATCTCTCTCTCTCTCTTTTGCGCGTTCTCGCTCTCCTCGCTCGTCGCTCTCTCTCGTCCGCGTCGCGCACACCCCCCACACACACCCAACACACACACGATGTGCAAAACTCCGCATTTGAACAGTTAATAGGAAATACTTAAACTAATAACAAAACAGTAGCTGATTCAGAAGCGCCAGATTGTCATAGCAAAGTCAGAATTACCTCCTCTCCTAGGTTCACGAAACGGTCATCCATAAAATGCATTGCTGTTCTGTTGTAAGTAATCTTAAAGATTCCTAAATGCATCTATTTTTGGAAGGCCAAATAAAGTGATTTTGCTTTCACCTAGAAGCACAGCGTCTCCCTGCCATGGCTGCTTCAACACTAACTGCGGTTACTGAACCACGCTTCTTTCTTTGCATGAACATTTAGGCAGCGTTATGCAAATCTTCCCACAAAGTGATGTAGATATGTGGGGGCTTGTTAGAACGAGCCGTTTTAGGGGAGTGTGGTCTTAACTTTGATAAAGAATATCTTTTGGTTTTGAGACTTTAGTCTTTGCAACTTCAGGGATCTTATCTATGCACAATCAGCTTGTAACACTCCAAAGAGAAAGGAAAACTTGAAATCGCATCATATGACCCCTTTAAGTATAAGGGTCAACCACCAGGATAACTGCCATGTTGATGACATGTGTCCTATCTTTCTCTGAGTCAGGTTATATAAATTCTCAGCTGATTCTCACATTTATAATTGTTTCTGAAGATAATATTTTATGCGTAATCCAGAGTACAAGGTTAGAATCGTGTCCAGTGACAGAAAGTTCACGTCTGTCGGTGTTTTACTAAGGAGCGACAGAAAATCGTTTTTTTAAATGGGGGGGGGGGGCGACCAACATTATTTATGTAAAAAAACCTGTGTTTATATAAAGCTCTTTATTATGTACATAACTTTTGTTATGTACCAACATTAAATTTAGTGTTTTAAACTAAGTTTTCAACTACTTTACAGATTGTTGTTGTAAGTTAAATTATACTTATTTTTAAACTTCGCATTTGACCGCTTTCATGCATATTATGAACAAAAAAAAAAAGTATGTGATGGATTTTTTTTAATTCACTTAATCATCATATTAAGTCATAGTAGGCTTTGTTTTAATATGCAGGGCTGTTATTTTCAGAGGTATGTCATTGATGATAATGTCCTGGAGATGGCAGCACAGATTCATTTATTTCAGGATTAGTGTCACACTTCCTCTATTTTCTGTATATGGGGCAGCCTTTTACAGTACTTGGTCATTTAGACAAGGCAATTAGGGAAAAGAACACATAGAATATATGGATATTATGTAAGAAACATAATGGTTAACATACCATTTCTCCTCTCAGACAAGGAGAGGATCTCATCATGAACATGGAGCTACAGTTGGTAGAGTCATTATGTGGTTTTCAAAAACCTATTAATACACTGGACAACAGAACTCTACTCATCACATCCCATCCAGGTGAACCATCCTACATACATATTCGAGCATTGCATGCAGGTTTCTATAACATCAGCACCATCAGTGCTGGTGGATTAGCAAATCATTGTGTAAAGCCTGATGGAAGTTTCTGTCTTGAACCTGGATGCATATCCACTCTTAATGATGATCTGGCTAAGGGAAAATGGCAGGAGTGATATTATGTAACCTTGGCAGATGGCACACCTTATGGTCATTGTTGCTATTGCCTTTTCCAGAGTTCCTAATCCGTAGTGCTTTATTGACCTTGTATATCACCAGACATCCAGGCATGTGTGGAATATCACTTCTTGTAGGCTGTGCTTACATTGGTCTACCTGGATTCGGTGTAACTGGTTCTGATATCTTTCTCAATTTACTCCTGATCCATTTAGAGAGTAAAAACTACAAATTATAAGCTTGGCTAGTTGTTAAATTAATCTTAATAATAGCAGAACTGATATTGCTCTTATATAAACTGTTGATGTGTAAAGCAAATGTATTGTCTGTCTTTGTTGCATTACTAGGGGAGTTGATCAGACCTGGAGATAAGAAATGTGTTCTGAATGAGGGAATGCCTTTGCACCGTCGGCCATTTGAGAAAGGCAAACTCATCATCCTTTTCAGCGTGAGTACTAATTATTGAATATACCTCTTCAATGCGGTGATGTCACTGACGCATGAACATTTCCTGCTTATTGTCAAACTATTTTGGAACAGTAACAGGAGGTGCTCTAGTCATAACTAACGTTAACACGGCTTTTATCAAAATGTGGACCTTTCTAGATTGCCAGAAGTTATGGAAATTAAGTGTAAAACGCATATTCGTGAGCATGAGTGTGTGTGTGTACTGGTATATATGGTTTATGAGGACACAAATGTGTGTAATGACATGGGTACTACAACGTGAACATGGTTTATGAGGACACTTCCTGTGTCCCCGTAAAACAAAAGGCTTAAAAAACATACAGAAGTTTTATGAAATTCAAAAATTGCCAGTAGTTTTCTGTAAGGGGAAGGGTTGGTGTAGGGTGATTGAAAATACAGTTTGTACAGTATAAAAACCATCCTGAGTCCCTGTAAACCACAAATGCAGTGGTGTTTGTGTTTTAATATATATATTATATATATATATATATATATTTATTATATAAACGCACCAGAGAGAGCTGGGTAGGATCTGATTACATAATTATATTCCAAAAAGTACTCGCAATTAAGAGTATGTTACACTTTATAATGCTCATAATCAGACTACAGTTCCTTTTTATGGATTACATATTCACACAATGCCAGTAAATCATTCATAATTTATTGATTCTCACTTATTGTTCTTTTAAATGGATTCCCAAAAAGTTTTGGCAGCCACAACCACTTTGACATGAAATATTTTCTTGAAAAATTAGTTCAATATTAATAATAATAATATTTCAATAATTTAACAACACATTTGCATGTTTGAGTTACATTTAAGCCATGAAGATATTATTTTCACGGGGGAAAAAACTTAAAATGATGATTATGATTTTGATTATAAAAGACAAGTTTTAAGGATAACATTAGTGATGTTATTAGGGGGACTTTGCACATTGCAGAACATAAAAATCGCATTTCAGCTACAATTTTCAACTTTTCATTTTCTTTTAGTTTAAGGTTGAAGAACTGAAATAACTAAAGCTAAATAAACAAAAATGAAAACTTAATAAAAAGTACATTTCAGAGCAAATACATAAATACTTAAGCTACATTTTCTTGCTCTTCTCACTTACAATAATAAATTACATAAACTAATTGTGCTAATTTTCTTCTTAAGGTTGTCTTCCCTGAAGAGAACTTCCTTCCATTAAACAAACTCGAGGAGTTAGAAAGGTACTTACCTGAAAAACAGGCAAATATTGAGCCTGACAGCATGGAGGATGACCTCTATATATACGCTGACCTTGAAGACTGTGATCTGACCCATGAACGCCACCATTACCATTATATAGAGGAGGAAGACTTTTACCCGTCTGGAGGTGTGCAGTGCCAAACCTCGTAGAGATTCCTGTTCCCTTACCCTCCCTTCCACAACAAATGCCACCTCTGCTGGAACACAAGGAAAAAGGACCAAGAGGGAAAAATTTACCTCTCAAATAGTTCTGTGCCTAGAATAAGACCTCTTAGTGCCGACCTCTTGTGTCATTGTTTGGAAGTAACTTCTCGTCCAAAATTTTGAGCAAATAATTTGTGAAATAAAAAGTCAAATGAGTTGGGACACTGGTGCCATAGAGGTTCAGCTGAAGGGAGAGTCTGGAAATTTGTGTAGCAGTTACAGTGGAAATAGAAGGGATATTCAGGTCAAGTTGGTTGTGCCATAATCCCAGAAAATTTAATCACGAACATGTATTTACTTGGAAAAAGGATTTTTTCTTCATCAGTTTGAGAAAACATTACAATCTTTGTGGTGTTTTGTTTATTGCCAGTTAATTGTGGGTTTCATGTTTGATCTTGATGTTGTTGGAAATTTGCTATGTGCCAGTTTATTGCTAAATGATTTTTCTAGAACATTTTGAACTAATAAGAAGGTTAATAACGAAGTTGAAAATACATTTCAACAAAGAAAAACGTATGTTCAAAATGAACTGTGATCCATCTTTTAAAAGCCTTATTTTGTAGAAAGTGATTTTAGTTAACTTCTTAATTGGCTGATATTATTTGGAGTCTAGTACCTGGTAACTTTTCATGTTACTGTTTTCATGTAACTAAGAAATAATAGCCAAGGATTTGATCAAAACTAAATCACATTGTGTTTGTATGCGATTTAAGGATCGAAGAAGATATTAAATCCTTTTTTTATTAGGATTTTATCTAAATAACAACAAAAAATCATTAATTGAATGAGCCGTCTACATTCCTCTGCATAAAATTAGTCTTAAGAGCGTCTTGAAAGAAAATTAAACATTTTTTGCAAATTAATTAAATGTTAACTTTTTTTTGGATATTGCAAATGCACTTTTATCCCATTTGTTATTATTATTTTCATTTTTGCTAGCAGATAGTCTTATATTTTATTATTTTATTATCTGTGATGACTGAAGTTTAACTGAAAAATTCTAATTATGACCAATAACTGCCATTTGTAGTTCTATTTATAAAATAAATGTCACAATGTTATTTGTTTAGTCAGTTTTGTATTTTTGGGGTCTAGGGGATTGAATATTTGGCTAATTATGCCAGTATCAAGATGTCTCTACAGATTTATTGGAGATCTACTGCAAATATCAAGCAATCCAACATCTAACCAGTTAAAGATGCATCTTAATGACAAATCTTCTTGAAAAGATTGCAATGAATTATTCATGCTTGACTTTTAATTAAACTGCAGCAATATCGGCACATTATTTACCAACACTGTAAGATACTCAGAGACTTACACTGTGAAGTTATACCAATATTCAACAAAAATTGTGAATATCCTTGATAAAAAATAATCTGTAATTATCATAATATAAACCATACTGATTACTTCATACAGTATTGCAGTAACTGCATAATATGTTCACCTGCATGCAGTACAAGTAGATGTGCTTGGTTGAGTGTTAAAACACACTAAACCATTATAATCAACACAATATTGTACCATATGAATTCTAAACATCAGAATTCTAAATGTACACAAGTACAAATATGTGAAAATGGCCTCAATGAGTCCACGACAAGTGCGAGGTCACATTATGAGCAAGTACACACAAATTATTTGTCTTTGGCCAAAATGATCAAAGAAATTGCATACATTCACATATAAGATTCAAAGAATAGTCTGGAAAGAAAACCAGTACATTTACCTTGCATGCAGATATTATCACCGACACTACAAAGCCCTTAATAATAGTAAAATACCAGTGCATCCATGCAGTTTTTCTTGTTTTCCATTAGAGGAACGTTAGTATTACGAAATTGGATGTAGTTAATTTCAGATGTCGAAGAGGTCCTTCATCTCAGTGCATGATGCTAAGGTTCAACAGAAACATGAATGTTTTTGAGCGCTTTAAATGGAAGACCAATGTTATAACAGGCGTATAAAGGCAGAGACATATGTGTGTGTGCAGGAATACCACAAATCCAGAACATAGAACACAAGTCCATATTATGAAAGACGAGACTCAAGGCTTCCAGAGTTTGAGTAGGCCATCCTCGCTGTATGTGGTGATGAGATTCTGATGAGGGTGGTGAGTTATGCCGATCACATCTTTTTCATGTACCTATGGAGGATGTACACAGAACCACTGGTTTATATTAAAGCACAGTTCATTTTTATATCCAATTCAGTTTTGATATATCTCCAACAAGTCCTAATTAGAGTTACAGCCAATGTTTTGAATATAAATACCAATTGTTCTGGAATACTGAGAAGACAACTTTAGCTGTAAACCTGTCACACTTCACCCGACTAAAACGGATCTCGTGGATATGCAGCATGTGCTGTGAGGGTGGATGGTACCGTGAGTGTTCTCTCTAGCTTGCCAGTGATGGTGCTGAAGCAGTACAGCACATAGTCTTCTCCCACACAATAAATCCACTCTCCACGTGGAGACAACGTGCAGCAAACAAAGTCAGCCCCCTCTCTTACGCCTGAACAGAAACTCCTCATCACCTGGGAAGGAAAAGAGAGGGGGGCAAGAGAGTGAGAGCGAAAGTGCAATGCAAATGGATAAGGCACGCTTCAGAGAGTACCAAAAAGCATGCGAGAGAGAGTCATCAAGTATGTCAAGAAAAGAGTGTGTGAGACGGCTGAACAGGGTACGCCTTATACACCATCAGATGGTCTGAATAATAAGTGCGTAGCTATTTTTGGCAAACCTCACAACCTGCATTGGAAGTTTGCTGCTTTTTTAAACTTCTGCTCAACAATCCAGCCTTTAGTCAAGGTTTCTGATTCATAAATGGTGTTAACTTGTGCCATTTATGCCAAATATGAAAACCAGTTACTGTAGTGTTCACTCTAGTGTGTGCATTTTAGAATAATCATGAGGAGTATGCAGAGTATCTTGCTGGTTAATTTGTGTTTGTTCTCACCTGGCCATGAATGTTTGTAACAACAACCGTGTTGGTCCTATTGCACACTACAAAGTGCTCGGGAGTCTTTGGGACGAGCACAATGTTGTTAACAGTGATGTCTGTACCCTCAGGAATGTCAGGGGTTTTTATTGTGTGGGTGCAATCCATTGTCTTCATGCTCCAGACCTGAAAAGAAAAGACAGTTAAGCAGGGAAAACCCACAAAAATAAAGATGCATAGGCTATTACGTGTGGCTCACCACAGTATGAACACTTACCTTTACTGTGCCATCTGCCGACGCGCTGATGACATGCTGGCCATCGTGTGAGAAGATGACGTCATTTATATGAGCTGTATGGCCTCTAAACTCCTTCAGCATCTTTCCTGATTTCAAACCATGAAGCCTGATCAAAGAAATCCAAGTTAGAAATGTAACCACAATTCACAAATTCAAATTAATTATTTTGAAAGTAACAATAAAAGAAATACAACAAAAAATCAAAACATGTTATGATGTCATGAATCAATTATTATCCACAAAGAGATGTTTTAAAGATCAACAAAGACCATTTTCATTAAACAATTCATACAGAAGACAGCAAAACAACTTTTGTCTACAAAATATACAACATGATTCAACATATTTTCTTCACGAAAGAACAAAAGAGTCACATCCAACACAAAAAGCAAAATACTACAAAAAAGCATGTCATGAAAAGAGCAAAACACAACTTTCGTCTGTATTTTACAATGTGATTGTATCATCTACACAATTCACAAATGCAACATGTCTTTAAAAAGTAAAGCTTGAAACCAAACAAAAAACTAAACAAAAACAAAACGATCATGAAAGCACAATAAAATAAAACAAAAAGCAATATGTTGATGCCATCAATCAATCATTATCATCAAAGCTCAAAGAGAATATAAAAATCACACATCAAAGTCATAACAGAAGAAGACAACAAAACCTTTTCTCTGCAACTTTCAACATGATTCTACCATCTTTACTGAAAAATACTCTTCACTCATGCACATGAAATTCCACCCACATGCACCATGAGAGTCTAGCACTGCCGCCCAGCCACAGAACTACTGCAGTCAGGACTGAGAGAGAGAGAGAGAGGGAGAGACTTTCGCTCTGGGCATGTGATGGAATATTCCTGATGACTCTTAACACCTAGACCTTGATTCCTTTCAGTTTTGTCCAACTCATCTCTCTCTGTCCACAAAAGAAAAAAAAAAAAAATACAGCATGTTCACTGAAATATGTTTATACTGTCATTTGTTTTGTGCACGTACCAAATCCCTTAAATGTACTACTTTCCTACAAAGGTTTCCAAATACAATCCCTGATCCAAAGATGACCAATGACATAAACAAACAAGAAATACATCATCTTTAAAGCCAGGCTGGCATTCACGTGTCACACACACTACTGAGAGCATAAATCCAATCCATTGCAAAAGGGGAGGGGCTAGTATTTATCAATAAGTGGCCATTAGCAGAGCAGCTTGCCATTTCACCCCCCTCCCGGTCCTTATCCAGCTAAGGAGCTGGAATGACAAAACGTCTGCCTCAGTCCGCTGCTGTTTGGGTAGCTAAGCAAGGAACAGAAACACATTATCTGTGCGTGCTGCCTCTCTCACGCACGTGGCCAATCCTGCTTCTTTCCACCCACATGCAACATGAGAGCCTAGAACTGACACCCAGCTGTAGAATTACTGCAGTCTGGTCTGCAGGAGAGGGAGAGATGCTGAGTCTGGTCATTCCTAATGATGTTTAACACCCAGACCACGACTTCAGATTTCCTCCTCCTCCCCCGCCATTTCTGTCTACAAAGTATCCATGGCAAAACATTTCACTACTACTGTTCTTACTGGCACTTATTGGTTATTGCATAGCAACTGGTCATCTTGATTCTTATGCATACAATATGCTTCTATTGTGAGATCCACTACATGGCTTTCAAACCTCTGTATCTTTTCCGTCAATTTAGCAAGAAAATCACAGCAATTAGCTTAAGAGTAACAAAAAAAATCTGGGTAATCTGGGTAATGCACCTGCAAAATGAACATTTGTGACCAGATTCACAAAATATTCTTATGAATAAGATTCTTCTTAACTGTTATTTTCTTACTTGAAAGAAAAACTTGAGAACCTTTTAGGAATGTGCTTATCTTTCTTCTTAAGATTGTTCTTAAAGGCATAGTTCAACCAAAGTTAAAGTTCTGTCATCATTTACTTGTGTGTGTGTGTGTGTATAATATATATATATATACTGTAATATATATACAGTGGGTACGGAAAGTATTCATACCCCCTTAAATTTTTCACTCTGTTATATTGCAGCCATTTGCTGAAATCATTTAAGTTATTTTTTTTTTCCCTCATTAATGTACACACAGCCCCCATATGACAGAAAAACACAGATTTTTGCAGATTTATTAAAAAAGATAAACTTAAATATCACATGGTCCTAAGTATTCATACCCTTTGCTGTGACACTCATATATTTTAACTCAGGTGCTGTCCATTTCTTCTGATCACCTTGAGATGGTTCTACACCTTCATTTGAGTCCAGCTGTGTTTGATTATACTATTGGACTTGATTAGGAAAGCCACACCTGTCAACATAATAAAGGGAAACACTCTAAAGAAACTATAAAAAATTACAAAAAATAAAAGAAAAGCTAAACAATTGCAAAAGATATAAATAAAAACTAACAGGGACCTTACAGCTCACAGTGCTTCATAGCAAATGAGAATCATGAGTCAACGGAACTGCCTGAAGACTCCGAACCAGAAATTGTGGAAGACGTTTGGGACGACCAGAACCCCTCCTAGAGCTGGTCGTCCGGCCAAACTGAGCTATCGGGAAGAGCCTTGTTGAGAGAGGTAAAGAAGAACCCAAAGTCATTGTGGCTGAGCTCCAGAGATGCATTCGGGAGATGGGAGAAAGTTGTAGAAGGTCAACCATCATTGCAGCCCTCCACCAGTCAGGGCTTTACGGAAGCCTCTCCTCAGTGCAAGACCATGAAAGCCAGCATGGATTTTGCTAAAAAACACCTGAATAAGATTCCAAGATGGTGAGAAATAAGATTCTCTGGTCTTATGAGACCAAGATAGAACTTTTTGGCCTTATTTCTAAGCGGTATGTGTGGAGAAAACCATGCATTGCTCATCACCTGTCCAATACGGTCCCAACAGTGAAGCAGGGTGGTGGCAGCATCATGCTGTGGGGGTGTTTTTTAGCTGCAGGGACAGGATGACTGGTTGCAAACGAGGGAAAGATGAATGCGGCCAAGTACATGGATATCCTGGATGAAAACCTTCTCCTAGATTGCTCAGGACCTCAGACTGGGCCGAATTTTTACCTTCCAACAAGACAATGACCCCTAAGCACACAGCTAAAATAACGAAGTAGTGGCTTCACAACAACTCTGTGACTGTTCTTGAATGGCCCACCAGAGCCCTGACTTAAACCCAATTGAGCATCTCTGAGAGACCTAAAAATGGCTGTCCACCAACGTTTATCATCCAACCTGACAGAACTGGAGAGATCTGCAAGGAGGAATGGCAGAGGATCCCAAATCCAGGTGTGAAAAACTTGTTGCATCTTCCCCAAAAAGACTCATGGCTGTATTAGATCAAAAGGGTGTTTCTACTAAATACTGAGCAACGGGTCTGAATACTTAGGACCATATGATATTTCAGTTTTTTTTTTTTTAATAAATCTGCAAAAATTTCAACAATTGTGTGTGAATTTTTTCTGTCAATATGGTTTTGCTCCGTGTGTACATTAATGCGAAAAAAATTAACTAATATTTTTACAATGGCTGCAATATTAAAAAGATGACAAATTTAAGGGTCTGAATCTTTCCGTACCCACTGTATATATATATATCTTGCTACGTGTACTGCGTTAGGTTAACTGAGACTTGTCATTTGCACTTACATATTGTTGCTCTTTTGTTAGTTTTGACTGTCTTTATTGTCCTCATTTGTAAGTCGCTTTGGATAAAAGCGTCTGCTTAATTACTAAATGTAAATTTACTCACTCTCAAGTTGTTCTAAACCTGTATGAGATTCTTATATATTTTGAAGAATGTTGGTAACCAAACAGTTGACAGTAGCCACTGACTTCCATAGTATGGAAAAAATAGTTTGGAACAGGTTTGGAACAACTTGAGTGTGAGTAAATGATGACAGAATAAAAAATTTTGGGTGAACTATCCCTTTAACCCTTGTGCTGTGCTGAAATTCTTTTACCTAATTTGGTGTTCCCCATCAAAAACCTTTTAAAAATTTCTTGTAAATCTCTCATTGTGTTATATCTATTATAATATCTATTATCACCAAATCTTGAATTCAGCTTTTGAAATCAGCATTTGCACCTCAGTTTTTGAATAAAAAAAACATTATTTGTAAATGATTCTGGCAATACTCACTCAAAAACTAAGATATATAATCTCAGATCAATAAGGCTGACAACCAACCAGTTTCTACTTGTGCTAATTTAAAGAAAACAAGTTGATAAATGGATTAAATCCAATAATTGATAATAATATGGCATAGCAAGAAGTTTATAAGCAATGTTTTGTAGGCCAGTCATTTTTGACCAGGAACACCACAAGTGTAAACAAGGTGGGGGGCGGGGATTTCCCCAAAAAAAGTGCAAAAAATATCAACAATAATTGGGGTAGTCGTGTGAGCAGAGTCAGTAAGTATCAGGAAAAAGAATATCCTCTCTGGGGCAAAATGCCAGAAACACAACATGAGGTTTAAGACAAAACTTGAAAAAAAAATCATCATAATTAACCACTTAAAGGGTAGGATAACCTCCAACTTGTTTTAAATCCCCATTGTTTAAAGAGGTCATATGATGCGATTTCAAGATTCCCTTTCTCATTGGAGTGTTACAAGCTGTTCGTGAATAGATAAGATCCCTAAGGTTGCAAAGACTAAAGTCTCAAACTCAAATAGATTTTCTTTATAAAAGTTAAGACTGGTCCACTCCCTCCTAAAATGCCTTGTTTAAACATGCCCCCACATGTCTACGTCACTGTGTGGGAAGATTTGCATAACACCGCCCAAATGTTCACGCAAAGAAAGAAGGCGTAACTGATTCTCGCTGTAGTATTGTTGCTGCCGCCATGTCGTGGAGATGCTGTGTTTTGTTGTGAAAGTGAAACTACTTTGTTTGGCCTTCCAAAAGAGGACACAACTAGAAATCAGTGGTTAAGTGTATTTACAACACTGTTCCAGAACAGTTCAACCCAAATATTCAGATGTGTGCAGCAGTGTAGAGTAGTGCTTGATGTTAGTCATTTCTCCGATCACAAATGCAGACATGGTTTTATGTTTACGCGGCGCGATGCAACGCAACATGTAAAAAGACAGTATAAGTCATTATAATCAGTAATTATGTCCCCACTGGATGCAACAAATGCCTCGTTTATAATGGGTTTTAATGTTTTTGTCTCGTCGCTCCGGCCGAGACATGGAATCACAGAATGGTAAGGGGCGTAACATTTCCATCACACGCTTGAGGTATTCGGCCAATCACAACGCACTGGATAGCTGGCCAATCACAGCACACCTCGCTTTTCAGAGCTTTGTAAAAATCGACGCGTTTCAGAAAGGCGGGGCATAGAGGAGAAACAATAATGTACAGTATATGGAAAATAGTGTTTTTTTAACCTTAAACCACATTAAACACATTTCATTACACCAAATAATGTTCTTTTTAGCAACGTCATATGACCCCTTTAATACATTTATTGGGTTTTTAATTAATTTTTGTAATTACAACTTAACACCAGCTATATACTGTATGTATTCCTATATATTAATACTAGGAATGTGCAAAATTACTCAATAATCAATAATGTAGACAATGATCGGCTATAATTATACATTCGTGCCCTTGGAGTGCCCGTCAAATGAGAGCCACTCAAATCATGACAGGACTGAGTTAAATAACGGATCTGGAGTGTCAGAAACCATCTTCAGTGCAAAATCTAAAAGTGAACACCAATTATTAAAAAATAAGGAGCGAAACGGTGAAAAAAGTCGGATTTGTAATATATGTTGAACCTGATGATCTGGTCAAAGGAGGCACTTAATAGCTGACTGCTGTCCTTGTTGAAGCATACACAGGTGACTGCTTTGCTGTGGGCTCGTTCTATTCTATTCAGACACGTCCCGTTCAGAATCCTCCAAACCTGGAATAACAAAACGATACATCTTATCACATAACAGACTGAACTGAGAACACTAAAATCCATTCAACTGAACTGATGGTGTGCAATGAGAGCTAATTGGGAACATCATCACTCAATGAAGATGAAAAATCATATTTTTTAGCTCTGTGCACCATGAAATGCTGAGATCACATCTAAACAGATTTTTAAATAATAATGATAGATCAGCTACTCTACTGTTCTACATGTTATAATGCACTGCAGTCGCAACTGTAATCAGATGCTGTATGATTAAAAGACTAAAAATATATATATATAATAAGTGCTTACAGCGTTTAATTAACATTTGCCTTCAGACCTACAGTCCCCTGAGATTGAGTTCTCTTACAATACTTCTGAAAAGCCTAAAGGGGTCGGTAAGATTTTTTGATGTTTTTGAAAGAAGTGCTCACCAAGGCTGATTTATTTGATCCAAAAATACTAAAAACAGTAATATTGTGAAATATTTGTAAAATGTTAAAAAACTGTTTTCTGCATACTTTTTTTGATGCAATATGCATCATATATGCAATCATTACTCCAGTTTTCAGTGGCACATGATCCTCATCATTCTAATATGCTGATCTGCTACTCAAGAAACATTACTATTGTCAAAGTTGAAACCAGTTGTGCTGTGAAGTTAATTAGAAATTCTAAAAACACATTCTAAATGACTTTAGTGTCACTTTTGATCAATTTAATGCATCCTTGCAGAATAAAAGTATTCATTTCTTTAAAAATATATACTATATACCTTACTGACACCAAACTACATGCAGAAAAATCTTTCTTCAAGTATGACTCAAAACGAGAAAGACAGTTTGTGAAAGTACTCATTTGTTTTTCTATGTGATAATGAGGAAGAATGTCTCTTACTTCTAGAAATCAAGCATGTACACTGAAAAAAATAATATGCTAGATTTACTTAAAAATATAGTGCATAATTTTTGCATCCCTCTTCTCAAGTAAATTTCGCATGGAATTTTAAGCAGTGTTACCTAAAAATCTTTAGTTGGCAATGCTTAAATGTTTGAGTATCCCAGTGAACGGTTTTGCTCAAATCTATTAGCTGGTGTAACAATATTTTAAGTAGTTTATACTAATAAATTGAAGTTATTTCTACAATAAAAGTCTTGTTCACCCCATTATAAATTTTAAGCTCATTTAGATTGATCATTTTAAGTTTTTGTATTTTAAAATACCTAGGTACTGCTCAATTACTTAAAATTAGTTATACATTACAATGAGTGGAAGACACAACACAACTGGTGAATATTAAATGACTTCTTTATTTTCTTCTTTTTTGTTTTTTACAAATGCAACTTAAACATCTCTTAAAACATTTTCTGCTGTTCAACAATTTACAGATGTAGAAACATGTCTGACTTGTTCTAAAATTTAGCTGAATGTTAGTATGTTTGAAATAGTGCACAGTGTGTGTGTACCTGGTATTCCCTATGTTATGGGGTCCAAATGTCCCCACAAGTATAGTAATGCCAGTAAATTTTGACCTTGTGGGGAAATTTTTTTTTGGTCCCCATGAGGAAAACAGCTTATAAATCATAATGAAATGAAGTTTTTTTTTAATATGTAAAAATGCTGAAAGTTTTCTGTGACAAGTAGGTTTAGGGGACAGAATATACAATTTGTACAGTATAAAAACCATAGCCTATACGGAAGCCCCCATAAAATGAATAGTGTGGTGTGTGTGTGTGTGTTGTTAAGGTGCATGCTGTGTTCTACCATTACACAGGATTTTGATTTGCAATTACTAAAATACAGATTACAGAACAACAGTAAACAATCTGTAACAAATAACAGTAAGCATCAACATTCTATTTTTGATATTTGTGGTGTTGTATGTTTGTGTGTTTGGTATAGAGTTGAGTATGTTGTTTACATAATGTTTGTGGTGTTTCATGTTTGTGTGTTTGAGTGCAGTGCTGTGTGGAGTATGTAATGTGTAGTGTTGTATGCTTGTTGACTTGCATGTGTGAGTTGTGCAATGTTCTGTGGCATTAAAATGCCTTGCAGTATTAACAAGACACTTAAGTATAAAAAAAATGTTTATCAAGTTTACCCCTTATTTCCACTGCACACCGATCCAGCGGCACATTTGGCTGCAGCAAGTTTGTTCACTCCTTCACGTGGTGCCACAGGATTCGCGAGATCACGTGATTGCCTGTCCGTTTTTGTGTGTGTGTGTGTGTTCTAATATGGTTGGTTAAATGTTTGTTTTGTCCGGTTTAATCTGTTTTTCCACTAATCAACCTTCCTGCAATTAACTACACGCCTTGTATCCTTTTGGAATTGGGCCTTGTAAAAGGATTTTTTGTGTCATCTAACAATGTTGTTTTTTTCAACTTCGAGGATAAACTCTCGTCTAGTGGTCACCGACAGTGTTTTGTTCTTGACAGCCCGATGCCGATATCCTTGGGAAAGCGGTGGCCGGTGTCCGATATAAAGCCATAAGCATTTTTATTTAATATTTTAAGATATTGAAATCATTTGAAAAGGCTTAACCAACATAATATTGAAAATGCCAATCTTGGCTGATATATCGGCCTTGCCGATATATCGGTCGCCCACTACTCTCATCATCCATTTCTGTTCTCCTAGCAAGATGTGATATAATACGATCGGTTCTGCCAAAAAAACAAGGATTTTCTGGAAAAAAATAAATAAATCAAATGTATACCTCAGTGGCTTGGGGTAACTCAGTTTTACGGAATACATCAGGCCAAGAAGGGCAGCACATGCATTGCAACACTGGACAATCCTATCAGAACCTCAACACCTTTCAAGAAAGAACTGCCATTTGGAGAGCTCCCTTGTAGGGTCTTCTTGGGCTATTTCCCGATCAGTGTCCTATAACACAAAACAATAAAATAATAAAAATGCATATTGTGCTTTTTTGGTTGTTTGTTCATTAAGGGGGTAAAAACGCAAAAAGACAACAAAATATGTCAGGCTCAACTTTAAAACATGTATAAAGCTCACTGATGGAGACATCCAGGCAGTCATTAATCTAAATCATTCAACCAAACAACCAAACAAACAAACAAACAAAAAAAAAAAACGTATTTTTTTAAGATTAGTCATTATAATTTTCAATTTTGCTCTGCCCCACTTAATATAAAAGTAATTTCAAGCGAACAACAACAAATTTACCATATCACTCACCTGGTAATTGGAAATGGGCAATCAGATTGTCATGTTCTCTGATAGGAAGACAATCAAAATGGGAATCCTGAGTACAACAGTCAATAGAAATTCATTTAATATAAAACTAACATAAAACCGCATGACACCGTAATGATATGACATCTAAGATTTAAAATGCTAAAATAGTTAGCCAGATTTTCAGTAAACATCAGTAAGACTGTTACTGTATGGATCACAGTATACACAAATCTTATCAAAGATAACGTTAATCATCAAGAGCAGTGAGTGATATTTTTTCTGTTTTGTGTTGATTACTTGATGACAAGACACGGATTTAATATACTTTACAGACATCCGTTTTCTGTTTACATCCTTAGGATGTAAACGACTATATATGTAAACCTGTCCTTGTGTGCATTCGACAGTTTAAGAGTGATTAGCTGTGAAGATCTTAGTTCCCGCTTCTTGCTGGTGCAACAGACTATTGTGCGTGTGCGCAGAAACACTGTCAGGACAGCACTTGAGTAAAAAAACCTCCATTTGAAGGGTAAAACTGGAATGGCTATACCAAACTTGTCTACCGATATAACGACCCAGAACTACTGCTACCAATGCTAACATATGCTGTGTCTGTATTCGTGTCATGCGTATTGTGTACGGATGCACCAGAACTGCCACTGGTACAATTTACGATCAAAGGCAAACTGTGGAGAAATTTAATTTGTTCACGATCTAATATCGCACCATGTGTTTGGGGTGTGTCAGACGGCGAAATATAACTACTGTGGACCATCCTTTTTTTACACAGACCAAACAATCTGCCACTCACCATTATTTAACATTCATCTCATAAAAGTAACTGTACAATGTGTATTTTGGTCTCACAAAAGACTCTGGAGTGCACAAACATGTTTAACAGTGCTCATTCGATATCTAGTAAGGTGCCAAATAAAAAAAATCAGAAACTTGTATATTCAGGATATATGATAAAGAAAAGCTCTACTTAACAGTTACTTACCTTCACCGTGGATGAAAAATCCTCTTCTGAGATCTGGTTTTCTAAAATGGCCACAACAAATTGCGCGTTTCAATCCAGTTCGTCACGTGGTATCTGCTTGGGTCCTAAAAAATTGTGTTAATTTGACTATTTTTTTTATTATTATTATTGTTGTCTTTACTCAAAATTACTTGTTTTTCTTTATTAATTAAAGTAAACCATAAACTCAGTATGTTATGTAACATTTGTAGCTTTAAATTAAGTAATGTACAAAACTGAATTTTTAAGTAGAATCTGTTAATTTTAATGAGCCATATTTGCTGAGGGCAGGCATCTGCTTGGGTCCTAAAAATTTTTGTTAATTTGACAATTTTTTTTATTGTTGACTTCACTCAAAATTACTTGTTGTGTTTCTTTATTAATTAAAGTAATCCATAAACTCAGTATGTTATGTAACATTTGTAGCTTTAAATTAAGTAATGTGCAAAACTGAATTTTTTAAGTAAAATCTGTTTATTTTAATGAGCCATATTTGCTGAGCGCAGGAATAATTTTTTACAGTGTAGGTTTAATTTCTACTACCTTTCAAATCTCTACACGTTCCGGTATATATGACCAATAACGTTTCACTCAACATAGATGGTTTTCTTAATATTAGTTTTAATTTCTGATTTGTCATTTTGAAAAATATAAATGATACAGTTTCATATGGACTAATACTAGAGATTCTGTACAATTAGAAACCTACAGTAGACTACAAGTGGAAATGCTGATCAGTTAATTGAAGGGCCATACCTGTATCTTTCCATCCTGAGCTCCAGTGGCGATCATGTCAGAGTCGTGACTTACTGCCAGACACAGAACAGCCTCATCCATCATCATGAAATTATCCTGAGCTTGGTACTTCAGATCCTACTCACACAAGAAACAAACAAACAGGCAGACCATCAGACATCACATAAAATGACATTACATCATGTTATAATAAAAAAAAAAAAGATTTTCAGACATGGTTTAATTAGGGGAAATGAAATAGCATAAGAAAATACACCCACATGATGGGTTGACTGAGGTAGTAAGGTTCTTTATTATGTCTACCAGAAAGAAGAACTACAACCACAACATATTATATTCCATATTATTCTGAGTCTCATACTGTACACTCAAATTCCCCAGTAGTAGTGGAAGTCCAGGTCTGAGAATGGGGCAGGATTTATTTTGGGCCCCAACGGCCTCAACTCAACCTAATAGACGTCATAGAGTGTTGAGGTGACCCATATTCTATACCCCTGAGGTTTTAGTAGAAACCAAGGTTCTCTCAACAGAAAAATTAAGCCACACTAAATGTGAGATTTTACTTTTTGCCCCCACAAAACAGGCCTAGGACAGCATATGTGCCTCTTTCATACATCAAGGAGATAATTTTTCCTCATGAAGCTGTTGATAGTGATTAAATCAAGATCATCGCTCTCAGACATACAGAGATAATATACAACACTGAATCATGGAAATAATATAATTAACCTTTCTATATATACAGTGGGGAAAAACATTATTTAGTCAGCCACCAATTGTTCAAGTTCTCCCACTTAAAAAGATGATAGAGGCCTGTAATTTTCATCATAGGTTTACCTCAATTATGAGAGACAAAATGAGAAGAAAAAATTCAGAAAATCACATTGTAGAATTTTTTAAGAATTTATTTGCAAATTATGGTGTATGGTGTATAAGTATTTGGTCAATAACAAAATTAATCTCAATACTTTGTTATATACCTTTTGTTGCCCCATGTGACCAGAGGTCAAAAGGTTGTAAAGGTCCACCGTCACAACGTTTTTCAACACACTGTTTTGCTGGTATTTTTTGGCCTCTTGCCTCCATGCAGATCTCCTTCTAGAGCAGTAATTTTCTTCTGGGGCTGTCGCTGGGCCAACGGTTTTTTCTATGGGGGTGTGAGAGTCTGGATACTGTGTACTATGCCACTCCAGTTAACCCCTTGAAAATGTCTGTCTTACGAAGTCCAGCTCCTTAGTTCGTATGTCCGCTGTTCGGTGTGTTTTTTGGGGGGATGCCTATCATTGCCATGCTGAAGGACCCAGCCACGTCTTTCATCTTTCACTGCCCTTGGCTGTGATGTGAGAGGTTTTCACTCAAAATCTCCACCGATAACTGGCCCCCTACTCTATCTTTCCGTGTACACGGATCAGTCCGTCTGTCCCTGTTGCAGAAAAACAGGTCCCAGCCCCAAAGCATGATGTTTCCACCTCCATGCTTCACAGTAGGTATGGTGTTGTTTGGATTCAACTCAGCATTCTTTCTCCTCCAAAAGCGACAAGTTGAGTTTTTTACCAAAAAGTTATATTTTGGTTCCATCTGACTATGATTCTCCCAATCCTCTTCTGTATCCATCCCAATGCTCTCTAGCAACTTCAGAACCGGCCTGGACATGTACTGGCTTAGCAGTGGGCCACGTCCTGGCCTGCAGGAATGCTTGATTCCCTGCGCCGCAGTGTGTTTACTGATGGTCGACTTTGTTTTACTAAATTGGTCCTCATCTCTCCGCAGGTGTCATTCCTAGGTCCCCCCTTGTGGTTCTGGGTATTTTTTTGCTCCACAGTTTGTGATCATTTTGACCCCACGGGGTGTGATCTTGCGTGGAGCCCCAGATCGAGTTAGATTATCAGTGGTCTTGTATGTCTTTCCATTTTCTAATAATTGCTCCCACAGTTTTCTTCACACCAAGCTGCTTACCTATTGCGATGTCAGCTCTTCCCGCCTGGTGCAGGTATCCCCTTACAATTTTGTATCTCTGGGTTTCCTTGGACCAGTACTCGTCTTTGTCTTGGCAATGGTGAGTTTGGAGTTGTGACTGTTTGGGTCTGTGGAACAGGTGTCTTTATACTGATAACAAATGCAACAGATGCCATTAAACAGGTAACCAGTGGAAGGACAGAGGAGCCTCCTTAATGGTGAGACGTTACGGTTTCACTTGTTGAAGGGCCAGAAAACCTGTTGTGCCTGTTTGTTAGGTGACTCACTCCTTATGTCTTTAATACCGGAGGAATTTTACCAATTAGTGTTTCTTTAAAAAAATCCTTTACAATGTATGATTTTCTGGGATATTTCTTTTTTTTCTCATTTTGTCTCTCAAGTTGAGGTATACCTATGATGAAAATAACAGGCCTCTCTCATCTTTTTAAGTGGGAGAACTTGCACATTTGGTGGCTGACTAAATACTTTTTTCACCCACTGTATATATATATATAACGATTACATTAACTTTCAATTTATTTACATTTCAAAGCATTTTAGTAAACGACTGCTATTGTCCAGAACATGGAAAGAACCTGCTGGAAAGACAACCATCTCTGCTACACTCTGCAACACTCCATAAATCGGGTATGGTACAGTGATTATATGAAGTCGTTCATCAAAAGGCAAATGAAAGTCAAGTTTTTTTGTTGTTGAAAGAATTCAAAGAGTTTTATTGTTCATTTACAACAAATAATTTAGTAGTTAACAACTTTCATAGCTTCTGTTATTCTTTTGGTGATGATAACCAATTTAATTCTCTCTCCCCATCGTCTGACAAGCAGTTACAGTACCCTCATGAATCATTTGTCTGGCAAGCATTTCTCCCTGGATGAACGCCCATCATCTAAAGCTGAATATATTGAATACTGGTGTGCTGCTGTTCACCCTGGCCAAGAACTACCCTTGCCAGTGCCTTGTCAGCTCAATGATTTCATCTACACAGAATGCCAAAAACCTTGGTGTCACACTCGACAAAGACTTGTCATTAACAGCCCACATTCTAACAAATGTCAGGACAGGAACTGTTCAGAAAGAACATTTGCAGAGTCATACATTTCTCAACGGAGAAGCTATTGAGATTCTGGTAGAGAACCTGGTATGCTCTTGTCTTGACTGCGGCGACTCACTCGTGACTGACCTCACAGCACATTTAATCAAACATCTGCAGCTCATCTCCATGCACTGCTACAGCCCCTCACACGTATACTTTCAACCTTCCCAAGTACACTCCCGTTTCACCTCTGCTATGCTCTCTCCACTGGCCCTCTATACATGATAAGATATACAGTATATGGTAGAATATACAATATTGGTCAAAAGTGTTTAATAATTAAGTTTTTTAATGTTTTTGAAATAAGTCTCTTATGCTCACCAAGGCTGCATTTATTTAATCAAAAATACAGTAATGTGAAATATTATTGCAATATAAAATAAAAATTTTAATGCAATATAAAATAATTGTTTTAATATTAAAAAACGTGATATATTCCTGTGATGTCACAGTCTCTGTAATTATTCAGGCAGCCATTACTACCATATCACATATCGATCCTCAGAAACCATCTTATAATATCTTAAGATTTACTTAGTATCATCGAGATGTTGAAAAACGTTCTTTGTTGATTAATATTTTTGAATAAGCTGCCGCTTACAACGACCTTCTGAAGCTTTGGGTTAAGAACTAAAGCTGCATCGACTGAAACCAAATGTAACACATTCCTAAAGATCATTCAATGTTTCAAAAGCAATTTTCTCTATTTATTTCAATAAAGGTTGTCATAACTAATATACTGTCTTGATCATTAAATAATCCTGGAATCAGCATATTCGAACTAGATTTCTGAAGAATCCATTTGACACTGGTGGAGACGCTGCGAAAATCGCTGTCTGCTCACAGCTAAATTACAGTTTGAAAGTATACATAGAAACTTCTCAAGAAAACAGTTCTTTTAAACTGTAGTAATGTTTAATCATACTATAAATTAACAGTACTATCAAATCTAGGACATCTATTAATTATGTATATATTTATTTTTCCTAATATATGTGAAATACAGTTTATTTGATGGGCAGTATATACTCACCTTCCGAATTTTACCAGTGGTGAAGTTCCAGACTTCAATGAAACCATCAACAGAACCAGTAATCAAGTACTGTCCATCAGGAGAGAATCGCACACACTCTACGTGGGACTTTGGCCCAAACTGTATCATACATGTACACACATGCACAAACAAAAAAAAACGATAAATATTATATAATTAATATTACTTTTAAAATACGTTACTTCACACGAATAAATATGTTTTCCAAAGTCAGTTTTGTTGTAGATGACTGCCCTATCCCTCTCTTGACCACTGTAAAACTCTATATCATCAATGATTTTCTTTATTCCTCTCTGATATTAAAGGGGTCATATGGTGTGATTTCATTTTTTCCTTTCTCTTTGGTGTTACAAGCTTTTGGTGCATAAAGAAGATATGTAAAGTTGTAAAGACTAAAGTCTAAAATCCAAAGAGATAATCTTTATAAAAAGTTAAGAGTCAACCCCCGCTACTGTCTTCTAACGACGCCCCCCAATGTCCTACGTTAACGATTGGGAAGATTTACTAACACCAAAAAAGCCCAATTAATGTCTCACAAGTACAGATAAGGCGTAACTTTTTATTTCCTCAGCTGTACGTAATTGTTACACTCTCTTTCTGTGCCGCTCGATGCGTAAGACCCTGGAGTGACTCCGTTGGTGAAATGCGATAACTACTTTGTTTGGTGGCCCCTTCCAAAAGAGGACGATAACGTTTTTCGCTTCATTGCCTAACACTGATCTGTTGCGTCATCGCATGAGGAACCATTATATCAACTTCGCGCTGTGTTTTGCCGGATCGGCTTTCACCATGGACGAAGCGAGTCCAGCCCGGGGTCGTCACATGTGGGTTTGTCTACCGCAGGTACCCTACAAATGGTAAGAACTTTACATTAGTCCCGTCAACTACGCGTTGTGAAGGGAGATATCAGACCAATCATAACGCACTGGATAGCTAGCCAATCAGAGCACACCTCGCTTTTTCAGACCAATGAGCTTTGTAAAAATCGACGTGTTTCAGAAAGGCAGGGCATAGAGGAGAAACAATAATATACAGTATGTGGAATATAATGTGTTTTTTTAACCTTAAACCGCATAAACACATTTCATTACACCAAATGCACAAAATAATGTTCTTTTTAGCAGCATCATATGACCCCTTTAAAACAATTGCACCATCTTTTCCAAACAGTAAGAATAATCATTTATAATGCACTGTTGTGTTTACACCTTTATGAGGCGACTGAGCTGAGTAGGGAAGCGCTCTTCCTCCATGTCCTTCAATTCACCTTTGCCCCGGAACAGTTCAAAAGACATACCTGGAGGTAAGAGACCCTGGTGCTGCTGCCACTTCAATGACTTCAAAGACAAAGTGTGGGAAACAGAGAAAAAGAGTAGAGGATGTAAAGTTGAAAAAGAAAAAGCCAGGTAATACTGCTCCGGTAGTAGAGACTTTTTTTACTCACCAGCATTGCTAATGAGCCAAACTGCCTTAGTGCTTTGGTTTCCTGTAACCTGTATAAAGCCCCCTCACATATACGGCCCTATAAAAACAAAGGGTATGTGATGCATGCAATACAATAGATATATAGAATGCAAAAGGATAGGCCAAAAAAGACAAAAAAGCTAGCAAACCTGGCCCAGAAGAGCCATGAGACGAGAAGGTGGCACCAAACAGACCTCTCCTGCAAAAGCTTGAGCGATAGCCAGCCTCCGCTTCTCTTTACTGCTGCCCACTGGATATGCCTGTAGGCCAGTGGCAAGACAAATAAAAGAGTAAATCATTGTTACATAAAAATAATAGCCATCTTATTTTTTTCCACTTTATTTTTAAGAGTGGGTGATGCCTTTTGTAACTTGAATGTGCCTGGCTTCCAGTGTGATACATTCCGTTAAAATAAAAAGTATTAAGGTTTAAATGTATGAAAATGAAGAATTTAAGACATAAGTATCAGCATTGTGACTTGCAATGTAAAACAAATCTCTCTCTCTCTCTCTCTCACTCCTACTCTATGTATATATAGGCAATTCTGTATATCTCTGGTATATATTACGCTTGCTTGCAAAAAGGTTTCTGTATTTTTCTTTGGTTATGTTTTGCATAAGCTTAGGTCTTAAACTGGCTTTACGTTATTTTTCACCCCCTCCCCCTCAATTCTACGACTCTACACCATCAATGACAAGCAAATAATCACAGTTGTTAGTCGTGCGTGCTTGCGTCAAATTTTCTATCTGGGACAGTTGAAATTTAGCTCAGGAGCATTCATTTTGCTTGTAAATGTTATCACACTTTGAGTGAAGTTAACCTGTGTCAAATTCAGTTGATTGGGTATGATTTGGAAAGGCACACGTCTTAATTAAAGGTCTAACAGCTGAAAATGCATATTAGAGCAAAGACCAAGCCCTGAGGTAAATAAATAAATAAAAAATAACTGCCTGTAGAGCTCAGAGACAGGATTGCATCAAACACACATCTGGGGAGAAGTTCAGGAAAAAAATTCTGCTTCATTGAAGGTTCACAGAAGCATGTAGCCTCAATTATCCATAATGGAAGAAGTTTGAAACAACCAGGACACTTCTTAGAGCTGGCCTCCTGGCCAAACTGAGCAACTGATGGGGAAGGGCTTTGGTTAGAGTGGTGACCAGGAAGCTGATGGTCACTCTAGTTGAGCTACATGATCATATATGCAGATGGGAGAACCTACAGAAGGACAAACATCACTGCAAAACTCCACCGATCTGGGCTTTAAATGTCGGTAGTGGTCCAAGACCTTCCTCCATTCCTCTTCACTCCAACGCAGACACTGCAAACAAACAAAAAAGCACCTAAGAGCAAACCCTTAGACTGGTCGTGAGAAACAAGATTGTGTCTGTCTGATGAACCATCAAAATTTTCCAAGCCTAGGTTAGAAGGAGTCCAGTGCACTGTCAGCTTCACCTGGCAAAGTAACCAATCCCCAAGATAAGTGTTGTAATAGCAGGCCTCATGTCGTGTCAGGCTGTTGTATTTATCAGCGGCGTCCCGCAGGGACGCTCCAGAGTAGAAGAAAAATCCCAATAGGAACCAACTATCGAGAAACCTATATGAAAACCCCAGTCCAAGAGCTACAGAACCCTCAGACTGCGTATAAGAAGGTGTGTCCCCTTCCACCCGGACAAATGACCTAAGCCACACACAGCAGATGATGTCTAATAGGACAATCTTGAATGTCCTTAAGCGAATGAGCCCAGCCGGAGCCTGAGGCTGGAACCCTAATCACAGATTTGGTCACTGCTGGAGATGCACCCTGACAGTGTGTCTTGCCTCCAGCCAACCGCAGAGCTTGAAGAGGTGATGTGAAGAATGGCAGATAATTGCCAAATGTTGATGTGCAAAGCTTGTCGCATCATACATAAAAGTATTGAGGCTGTAAAGGTGCTTCAGCTAAATACTGTGCAGTTACCTGCAGACCTGCAACTATCCTGTACCATTATTCCGTTATCCTCTAAATATAATAGTATAAATAACCACATTTACAAAGTTTGTGACAGGTCTTATTTCTCCACGTCTGTGCATTTGCATTATGTGGGTTGAAGTATGTAGAGTTTGATGTTTGGGCGAAAACATAATTAAGCAGTTTAACATAAGGGCCAGCCAACAAACAAATTCTTGAAAAAAATGGAAAGGGGTTTCAATACTTTCGCCAGCCACTGTATGTATTAATGTTATGTATATATTATAGCTAACAGTGGTTGTCAAAAAGTTTGGCCCACCTTCCTGAATATTTCTTTTTTTTCTCGTTGCATTTTTGTTACACTTTAATGTTTCAGATCAAACAATTTAAATATTAGTAAAAGATAACACTAGTGAACACAACATGCAGTTTTTAAAATAAGGTTTTTATTATTAAGGGAAAACAAAAAACTACATGGCCCTGTGTGAAAAAAAGTGTTTGCCCCCTAAACCTAAAAACTGTTTGGGCCACCCTTAGCAGCAACAACTACAATCAAGCATTTGCGATAACTTGTCAATGCTTCTATACCGCCGCGTGGAGAGATTGGTGTGGTCCCTCATCTATGCATAACTTGTTGTCATTCATCCACATTGTAGGGTTTTTTACAAGCATGACCGCCCTGTGTTTAGGTCAGCCCACGCATCTCACTAGAAATTCAGGGTCAGGACCTTTGACAGGCCAACTCCAAAGTGTCCCGCTTCTTTTTGTTTTTTCACTTCAAACCATCTCAGAGGGTGGACTTCGCGGTGTTTGTGGACTCTTGTCCTCTCAGAACGCGCTGTGTGTCGCTTCAGCTTAGGTACGAACCGATGGACCCATTCTCCTTCAGGATTTTTTGGGTAAACGCAGAATTCCCATGGTTCCATGTCAATCACGTGCAATCTCTCCAGGGTCGAAACAGCAAAACCAGCCCCACCTCACCTACCACCACCATATTTTACTGTTGGTATGATGTTCTTTTTCTGAAATGCAGTGTTGGTTTTACGCCAGATGTAACGGTACACACACCTTCCAAAAAGTTCAACTTTTCTCTCGTCAGTCCACAGACTATTTCCCCAAAAGTCTTGGGGATCATAAAGATGATTTCTGGCAGAACTGAGACAAGCCTTTATGTTCTTTCTGCTCAGCAGCGGTTTTAGTCTTGGAACTCTGCCACGCAGACCATCTTTGCCCAGTCTCTTTCTTATGGTGGAATCATGAACACTGACCTTAACTGAGGCAAGTGAGGCCTTCAGTTCTTTGGATGTTGTTGTGGGGTCTTTTGTGACCTCTTGGATGAGTCTTCGCTGTGCTCTTGGGGTAATTTTGGATGGCCGGACACTCCTGGGAAGGTTCTCTACTGTTCCATGTTTTTGCCATTTGTGTATAATGGCTCTCACTGTGGTTCGCTGCAGTCCCAAAGCTTTAGAAATGGCTTTAAAACCTTTTCCAGACTGATAAATCAGCATCGCTACGTGTCATTTTCCCTATTGTTTTCTATGAATTTCATATGTGGATCTCTGCTTGATTTGTCTATCATTTTGAGGTCTTTTGGTTTACGTCCACTTTATCAACGCAGGATCCTATTTTAAGAGATGTTTCCCCCCTGGATTGTCGAACAAACAGGTGATGGCAGTAATCTGGCCGGGGTTGTGTCTTCGTAGAAATTGAACTACAGTGTGTGATAAACTGCCTACAGTTCCTGTGTAACAGGTGGTGGCAAACCTTCTTTTCATCACAGGGCCATTGTAGTTTTTGATTTTATAGTTTTCTCTGCTCTACAAATCAAACCGCTTCATTTGTAACATCAATTCATATCAACAAGGTCCTGGTGGTTAGATACACTTGGATTGTTAAGCTTTTGACCATTACTGTATGTCTGCCAGCCAATTTGTAGGGCTGTTGAGGTGAATCTAGAACATTCAAAGTGTGACAACTAAGTCAAACTAAATAAGAAAGCAGAATGGGGGCCCAACACTTTATCGATTCACACCACTGTATATAATAGTACCGTATAATTAATTCATGGTCAATTATGACAAGATAAGGTATTTTAAACTTGTAATAATTTATATCATGTCAGATTTTTTTGTTTGTTTTATTTAGTAACTTTTTTAGGAGGGTGTACTCATTTTTGCAACAAAACTTTTTATCACAAGAAAATCATATTTTCCTGAATTATTTTGACTTGCTTCTTTTGTACCAAAAAAAAAACTTAATAACAATATTTAAAGGGGTCATATGATGCGATTTCAAGTTTTTTCCTTTCTCTTTGGAGTGTTACAATTTGATTGTGCATAGATAAGATCCCTGAATTGCAAAGACTAAAGTCTCAAAACCAAAGAGATTTATAAAAGTTAAGAGTCAGCCACGCCCCCCTGAAACGTCTCGTTCTAACACGCCCCCACTTGTCTACCTCACTATGTGGAAATATTTTTATAATGCCGCCCAAATGTTCAAGCTAAGACAGAAGGCGTGGTTTTCAGTAACCGCAGTTAGTGTTGATGCCGCCATGTCAGGGAGACGCTGTGTGTTTCGTCGTTCGAAAGCAAAACAGCAACTTTATTTGGTCTTTCTCCGAAATATTAGATACCCATTTAGGATTCTTTAACATACTTACAACAGAACCAGCAATGTGCAATTTGATGGACGACCGTTTTCCGTGACACCTCAGGAGAGGCTACACTCGGTAATCTGACTTTTGCGGTCTTATGCCCTTACGTCTGCACCTTTTCCTTCGTGCTGCTATCAGCCTTCAAAGCGGCCTTTTGGTTATTAGTTTATGACTATTTAAGTGTTGCTCATCGTGTGTCTTGCGTCTCTCGGACCGCTGAAGCCCGATCGCGTGCACGAGAGCAGAGAGAGACTAGAGACGCAGCTACGACTCGACACTACACATGCTGCTGCGAGTCATATCTTGTTCTAAAACCACGTTGCTTCTCACCTCACGGGTGTTCTGTCCTTCACGCGTCCGCCTGTCGTCCCCTTTCGGGCTCTGTCCTTGTATCATTTAGTTTTTTGAAACAAGAAATGCTCGCGATTATGGTTAAGTGGGCGTTGACTTTCCGATGAGTGCTTTCGGTGTGTACTTGGAGCATCCCCATCTTTGTTTCCGATCCACAATGCACGGTTGTCCGTGGAAGGTCCGGCACCGGCCCCGCCGTGGGGTTGTAGAAACGAAGCGTGTTGGAGACGGCGGGTCATAGAGGACCCTACAATAATGTACAGTATTGTGACAATAATGGGTTTTTTTGTTTTTGGACAGTTAAAGTCATGTCAACATATTCTATGTTCTACACAATACCACAAATAATGATCTTTAAAGAAGCATCATATGACCCCTTTAATATTTTAATATGGAAATGTGATTACATGTGAAAAAGTATAGAAATAACTTCAAATCTCAAAGGGTAATTCAAGTAAATATTTTACATTTGAGGGGTAGGCTACAGCTGACCAAAAAGTGTGGCAACCCCAGCACTAGAGGGTAAATCACCAATATTTATTTCCCAGCCATTTATATGTCTAAAAATCTAACCTAAACCATTAATCCACTTACTGAATGATACGATTTAAACACTTACTTCTTGTGAGTCAAAAAATGGTTTTGTGAGAAGGGTCTCCAGGTGTGAGTAGCGCTCAGGGTGAGTGTGCTTCAGCATGATCATGGGATCGGTTTGCTTTAGTAAACACTGAGCAGCTCCCAGCTCACCCAACTCGACCAACTCCAGCACAATCTACACATACAACCAGACTTCACTCAGTTCATTAGGAAAGCAGTATGAACACAACCTGAATAGTATAACCCCCATAAAGACAATTTCTGCACTTGAGACATGCATGAAAGTGATTGAATTGTTATGACACTTTTATGACTACCTGTTCGTACAGGTCAATGAGCAGCTTGTCAGGAAGTTTCAGATACTGGATCGCTAGCAGCACTATATCCCATTGCCCGTTGTTGATATCATTGTTGAAGCTTTCGATGCTGTCGACTGTGTGGAGCGAGACAGCCGTCTCCTCTTGAAGCATCGCCAGAGTGCGATGCAAATTATTTTCCTTCAGGTATTGCATGATCAGACGAATCACGCTGCAAAAAGTGACCAGCGCCGTTAATACGAGATGCCACCTGAACTTTACGAAAACGGTATCTGTATTTCACTGCAAGGTTTAATTGACATTACTTTCACTAGCTGTTGAGGTTGTGAAAAAATTGTCCTTAACTAAATATGCTGAGAACGGTAGCGGTTTTAATTATTAACTTCTACTCGAAACTTTAGTTTAGCGCAGTGACTGATGAATGTTTATTGTATTCCCGATATCTGTGCTATTGCGAAAATGATTCCAAATCACAAGCTTCGTTAGGTGTATCCGTCCATAACAAAACATTTGTATTCCGTTTCTTTTTCTGGAACTATAAGATCATTAAATGTAGTAATGGTTAGAATCATATCCATTCCATTAGAAGTGAATAACGCGTTACTTACTCTGCTGATTCCACTTCAGGGTTCATGGCTGCGAGGTTGTCGATGAAATCGGCGTCTAGATATCGTGCGAGCCTTCGCCAGCGCTGCGTTGTGTGGTCCTCAGCCACGTGAACACCGTGTGGCCGTGACCGCCCAATACATTGTATTGTACGTTGTATTTATTGCTCACACGTCTGATATCACGGTAACCTCTTTTTTTTAATGACACGTCTGGAGAAATTAATGAGGAAAAAACCCCGCAACGTCGCCATAAGGTGCCGAGAGACCGAGCAGGCAGATGGTGCATCAAAGCCATAAATAGCTGATGTATTATAAGCAGCATTATGGTTCAGTCAATCATCATTTATAAGGCGCAAATACGCAACTGTACAGACGCTCATCATCTTTAACAGAATACATAAAGATTTTACATTTTAGCAATCATCAAATGCCATTATGCATTTTTGCAATAGAATACAGAAGAATCTATTTAGAATACAGAACACATCACAGGTGTCGCACCCCAGCATGGGTCTGTTATGGCAAGCCGTATTAACATAGTATCGGCTATGTTACTAATAACAGCCTACTTATTTTTCAGTTACTACTACGTCATTCCAATTGTCTATTATCTATTCAAGTAGATGTTACTACTTGTTGCTTTCCTTTCCAAAGAATTTAGGAATCGGCTGTTTGTTTTGATTACTTGCGTTTAGCTAACAAACACACCTGCACCACTAGTAGCAAACAAGATAGTTACTGGTAAAACTGTAATATACTTCAGCAACAATTGTAATTCACTCTAGTCAGAAATGTTTATATCTGAACCAGATAACCATGCACTGAATTCAGTGGCAAATAATAACTGTTATTAATAAGGTTATGACTACTAGTATATATATACATACATACATACATCATACATACACACACTGTTGTTTAGTATAACAGCATTTAACCCAATGTTAGATATAGGCCTTTCCAGTGTCTCAAGTGCCCACATTCGTTGGTATGAACGCATTGCCCCCTCTGGTCGCACGGAGAATACATTTACTCTGCCAGACATCACAGTTGCAACACGAAAACACGGTCATCCGTCAAACCTTATTTTTTTTTTACAGAAATATCAATTATTGACCAGAAAATATGTTGTACATGCATGAGCATTCAGAAAGTTTCTTCTTAGTGTTTGAGTTTGAATAGTTACATTTTTGACATTTTGTTCATCTAGGCTAGATCTGAACTTTATCATAATCCTCGCATGAACCCCTTGGAATATGGCGTTTTATATTTAACTCTGACCTCGTTTAAAAAGGTACGACACTTGACCAAAGTCATCTTGATTGCCAAACCTAAATGTCTTACCTCAAAGTTAGGGTTGCAAAATTAAATGTAGGATGGCCAAAATAAACAGACTAACAAAATTCAACTTGTTACAAACGTACCACCTTACAGAGTAATGAAAAAACAAGACATCATTTAGAACGTTCAACAAAATTATGTTTTATTTGTGAGGCACGTCTCACTTCTGGCTTGACTCTGACTTGGATGTGGAGGCTCTCAGAGAGGAGAGACGGCGTCTCTTGGCAACCTTTTCTTGACGTTTCTCTTTGGCCTCCTATAAAAAAAAACAAAAAAACATTGATATTCAGCTTTTACAACATTTCATTTACACAACATGTGCTTTTTCAGTAATAAAGAATCAATTGACGCATTTCTTTTTCAGAAGTCAACAGAAAACTTTATTCATAAACATATCCAGGTTAAATTATAGGAAGACACCCTCATTTAGAATCATCACTAAACAGCCACGTACCTTCATCCTCTTGGCCAGCAGTTTGGTGTATTCTGCGGCCTCCTCCTTGTTCTTCAGTGTGCGCTGCTTCTTGAGAGCAATGCGCCTGCGCTTGTGCTGCAGTACACGGGGTGTAACCAGGCGCTGAATTTTAGGGGCCTTAGTCCTGGGCTTCTTACCTGTCAGAAAGAGCATGGTCAGTCTCTGGATACATTTAAAACCCTTCTGGTCCATAGCTTTAGTAATACATTTAAAACCCTTCTGGTCCATAGCTTTAGTAATAAATTAGATGCAGGCAATCTAATCTAGTTGAAATGATTCATTGAATAGAAGCCTCTCGAGAAGCCACTTGTGACAGTACAAAAAGCTGAATATATGCACCGCATTAAAGACCTGGGTGCAAAGCATGCGAGGGCCCAATAATGTATGTACAACAAATCTGAAAAGCCTGTATTTCCAAAAAAAACATTACTCTAGAACGTTTTCCCTCCAGCTTTTATTATTTATAAATAGAAAGTGCAGCATCTCCAAAAGTTAACTCAAATTAATTTGGACAAATTTTAATGAATGTAAACCCAACAGGACATTTGCATAAAGACCCTATCCTAGTTCTGTTAACAATGCACTGGAGAAAATTTGACAAAGCAATTCAGTACAACCAGTCACTAATAATATGAATGGGGATGTTATGCGGTTAGCAGCTCCACTGTTGCTGTTGGCACTACATTAAACCCCCTTTTAAGCATCTGATCAGCTAAAAATGGCCTGCGGGTGTGCCTCAAATAATGCTTACCTTTCATGCATATTTTATTTTAAATAATTATAAAAAATATAGCTCTTTAAGCAACCAATAACAAACCTATTTACTTAATATTCAAGATAGCAGGCTCAGTCTCATGATGAAATATTACCTTCTTTAGTGAGTGGTCTCCTGACCACATACTGCCTGACATCGTCCTCTTTGGACAGGTTGAAGAGCTTACGGATTCTGCTAGCCCTCTTGGGTCCCAGGCGGCGGGGGACAGTGCTATCAGTCAGCCCAGGAATGTCCTTCTCACCTGAAGGAAAGAGGGGAAAATCTATCAAACAGATGCTGTGGAACAGGCCACTTGTGGGGTAGACGGTCAAGATAACAGCTTCTAGGGATGGAACGATTTCCGGTTTGATAAATCATAATAAAATTCCCCACGGTTAGTATTACCTTTTAATATTTTTAATAATCATTAAAACCGTATTCAACTACTGTGATTTGAACAACGGTAAATATAACCACCCGCATAAGCAAGAGTTTTAAAGGGTTAGTTCACCCAAAAATGAAAAGTAGCCCATCAATTACTCACCCTCATCATCCTAGGTGTATACAACTTTCTTCTTTCGGACGAATCCAGTCGGACTTTTATTAAAAATTGTCTTTGATCTTTCAAGCTGTTTAATGCCACTAAGTGGGTGTTGCGTGCATCAGTCCAATAGAAGTTAAATAAAAGCACCCATCCATAAAAAACTCCTCACAACCCGGCTCTGCAGGTGGAACAAAGTCCTACCGTATGAATCGATGTGGTTTGTAAGGAAATATCCCTATTCAAAAGTAACAACTCTTTAATCTAGCTTGCGCTCCCTGTTGTACACGGAAAGCTCCGAGCAGATGACGTACGAGGTCAGTTTGTACATGCTCGCGCTAGAAGTGAACGCCAGCGGAAGCGCAGGGGAGAGACAAACGGTCACTAATTATAGTACAAATGAGATTTGTTCAAAAATCATGTCAAGAGTTTTTCCCTCGCTAAAGTAGGCAACTTTTCTTCCCTTTTTTTTTTTTTTTGTTTTGGGATCCTTTGAACAAATGTTGTTTTCACGAGACTCACCGACAGCATGCGCAACGCTTGACCTCATACTTCATCCGCGTTGGAGGCTGCTTCCGGAGGGGTTCCAACAGGACGTCATGCTACATTAAAGTGATTATTACTTTTTGAATATGGACATTTTTCTTACAAAAACGCATCGATTCGCTACTGGAGGCCTTTGTTCACCCCCCGGAGCCGTGTGAGACACTTTTTTATTAATGGTTGGGCACTTTTTATTTAACTTCTTTTGGACTGATGCATGCACCCGCTGTGTGGCATTAAACAGCTTGAAAGATCATAGACAATTTTTTTTTATATAACTCAGACTGGATTTGTCTGACAGAAGAAAGTCATATACACCTAGGATGACTAGGGTGAGTAATTTATGGGCTAATTTTCATTTTTGGGTGAACTAACCCTTTAAGTAACAGTCTTGTTTGCGCACAAAGTAGTTTCACTGTGTGTGAAAACATGGCGGAAAGCTGGGAGGTTTTAAAAGAGTGCTAAGGGAATTATACAAATGAATATATGAATTTCGGACTGTCTTCAGAAAATTCAGGGGCATTTTGCTTCTCTTCGCTCCATGTATAAAGTGTTCTTAATCGCAATGCTGCTTTGTCCACGGAGGTTACGGGACACAGCTCTAACTTCTGTTCCAAAAGCGCCACCTGGTGTCAGAGAGCGGATTTACAGAGACTTATATTTTACATTCAGCCTGTGTGCAGTTTTTGTCTGGCCAAAAAAGTGTGGAATTTGCATGCCCTGCCGAGTGGTTGATGAAAAACAAGCTTATGTGGTTTCTACACATTTAAAGAATTAGATAAGGTATCTAGAATCATTGATGGATCAGATAAAATACATAATCATTTATTAATCAGTTATCATTTTGACTTAACTCTTTTCTTTATTTAAAGGCTGAAATGTGAGCTCTACCATTTTATGAAACCTTTTCAAAGTTTAATTTGAACATTTCTCACATGTTATTAGATAAAGTGTTGTCAGTCATGTTGTCATTTAAAATTCGGGCATCATTAGTAATGCTATCGTTTAAGTGTTTATGCAAATAAAAAAAAAATCATTTTATTTGTTTTGTTGATTTTAAATATAAAACTTGGTGAAATTATTTGTGTGTCAGTACTTTTCCAGCACATTTTAACAATACTGTGATAATTATGGTCACTATATTCCTGATTAAGAAATTTTCATACCGTTACATCTCTACCAGCTTCATGGTTTCTATGAAGTCCCTGCTCCCATTCACAAACAATATGCAAAGCAATAATTTTGGCAGAGCAATGCAGTACAACCAGCCACTAAGAACATGATCAGGTCATTATCCGTTAGCAGCTCCACTGTTGCTGTAGGCACCACACTGTCCCCCCTTTGAGGTTACAATTCAACCAGAAAGGGTCTGCTGGTGTGCCGTCTATGAATCAGGAGTCCATTTGCACTATTAATTAAATGGTTCTTAAAAATGACAATTCTGCCATCACTGGATCCCATTGATCCCATTGACTTCCATTATATTTTTTGACCATACAATAAGTGTCAATGGAATCGAAACTGTTCTATTGTGTTCCGCTGAAGGATGTAAATGAGGGCGAATAAATTACTATTTTCATTTTTACACTATAGACCTTAGTCAGAGTAGCATCATATTTGAAAGGAATTAAAGCAAAGTACAGTGTGTTCATGGATTGTACTGTTGTTTTACAACAAATCGATGGTCCACCACTGGCAAAATGTCTTAGATGTCTTAAAATGATTATACTATTATTTAATACATCATTAGATTATTATTATTCCTACGTTAATGCACATCAGCAACTCACCAGGAACACCAACAATCTCAGACACCTTGGTCCACGCATCATTTTTTTAAATGTATGTCCCTTTACGCAAACAGGGACAAATCGTGACCGACGAAGGTATACATGAATAATCACTAAGCGCTGCATTGACACATTTTTGCGTGTATTTGACCATTTAGGCGCCCACCTTGAACTAAAAGATGACTTTACATGTCCATGCTCTGTTCCCCCTCTGAGCGCATATCTTCCTGAGGAGCAGCGAAAGTTCTCTTTCACGCTTTTAAAAACATGAATAAATATGCTTCTATAAATCAAGCACGCCCCATTTAAAAGCAAAAGTCAAGTTACACGATTGTACTGATTTGCATGTGAAATTGGGCTTTTATGGAGGAACGAAAGCGCGGTGCTGGAAAAGGGGGCGGAATGTCGTTTTATCTCGATTATTGTATTTTCATAATCGTTGGAGGCCAAAATCGAAATCGTTTTTCGATTAATTGCACAGCCCTACTGCCCACTGCTCCAGGTGTGTTCACAGTGTGCGTGCACTTGAATGGGTTAAATGCAGAGCAAAAATTCCGAGTATGGGTCACCATACTTTGCCACACGTCACTTCACTTTCAGTAGACTAAGTCTATCCCTCGCAGCCTTGTTTACATTTGTATTAAATTCAATGTCAAAGTGGATCCACAGCTGTGTACAATCCCCTATTAAACTGTAACTTCCAGCTATACTCACCCTTTCTGATAATGACCAAGTTGAGAACGCTGAGGTTGGCGTCAACAATGCAGCCGCGGACAGACTTTCGTTTACGCTCACCAGTACGGCGAGGGCGGTAACAGGAGTGACCCTTGCTGAGGAGGAGACGCACACGTCCATGGGTCAGCACACCCTGCTTCATGGGGAAGCCCTGTTTGTCGTTGCCTCCACTGATGCGCACAACATAGCCCTGCAACATAAACACGGTTATGCCATAGCCAATGTTCATGTCAGTTTGAGTTAGAAGTGCAGCACTGTAAACACTGCCGTTGTCAATCCACTTAAATCTGGAGAATACTTTTGCCCCAAATTGCACTCTGGAGAAGATGGTGCTAGTTGCCAAAAGTCAGAACCAGTTGCAGATTCTGGGCATTCGGAGTTCACCAATTTCACAGAAAATCAAATAGTGTATGAGGAGCACAGAGCTTCAGACTATCATTCCATTTAGTCAGAGGACATCAAACACGTTTGATATTTTGAGATGATATTAAGGCTGGACACTACACGACTTCTGTCAGATTGGCATTGTGGGGGCAGTCTGCAGATTTTGGACAGCCCGAGTCGGCGGATTTAACAAAGAGCATGATATAAGACTGAAACTTTGACTAAAAGCCTGAGCAATTCTTTGAACAATGCATTGAAGAAAGTTTGACAGAGCGATGCAATACAACCAGCCACTAATAATATGAACAGGTTGTTATCCGGATAGCAGCTCCACTGTTGCTTTAGGCACCACTGTCCCTCCTTTTAAGCTACTGATCAGCCAAAAAGGACTTGCTGAAGTGCCACAAAAATAAATAAGGCTCACTAGGCAACCAATAGCTTCAGACTGCGATTTCATTCCACTGGATGACTTTAAACAGGTTTCATGTTTTGAATCGATTTTAATGATGGAATACACTACACAACACACTTGTGTCATTGAGTCGTTGCTAGTTTAGAAGTTCAAGCAGGTCTTCAGATTTTGGGCAGTCCAAGTTGACACATTTTACAGTATTGCATAGTATATTAAAGGCACAGATTTTTTTAGGTTTCGAGATTATGATTTCATCCAGTTAGAGTATAGCAAGCATGTTTGATATTTTGAGCTGATTTTGGAATACGTTGTTCTCATTTGGCATGTTAATTTGTTGCATTTGGAATGACTTGAAAGTGTGAGATCCGTCGTTTAGATGCCTAGTTTTCTACTGTAATCAAATTAGCAAGAAAATACCAAGTGCTTATAATCTATTTAGATTTTAAAAGTCCTTTTGTGTATTTCAATCTTTTGTCAAATGTAGTCTTAACCTGAAGGCACTGGTCAAAAGGGAAACTGAACATCAAGACTTAATATAGTGTCAAGCCATTCTGCTTTACATGAAATATTAAACTGCTGGAAATATACACACGATTCAAGTTGTAATTACTTACCTTCCACTCATCACCCAGAGAGTCTGCAGCCACTTCAGTGGCCATGCGCTTCTCATAGAAGATCCTCAGTTTGCGCTCATCATCAACTTCTATCAGCTTTTGGCAGCCAGTGGCGGGGAACGAGATATTGAGCTAGTTGGACAAGGAAAAAAAGATAATTAAGCCGTATGCTGTAGTTTGATACAAATTGGCCAAAACGGTTGGGGTCTTCATCTGACACGTCTCTCTGCTAGCTAAACAAGCGCTAATGCTACAGCAGTCGATGATAGTTTGACACTCGATACAAGTCTGCTAGAACGTTTCCTAACGTTGTAATTAAAGTTAGGACAATAGTGATTATGCGGACTCATTTCCCTCAGCTCGCATGAATTTTCTATTTCTCTAATGTGTTCACTGCAGGTCTATTCCGGACGCTGCCATGTTGCCGCACTTCCACCGCTGTCCTCCTGACCTACCAAAATCAACATCCATCCCTCGTGCTGTTTGGGCCTAACTCGATTACCAAAAGCTCATCGGATTGTTTTGAAACTGTAAAATGGAACTCAAACGATATTTCCAGCACATTGTGAAATATAAACTTATAATACAGCCTTTTTTTTAGTCCTCCTACCTTCATTATGGAGGACTTTCTCGCCTGGAGTCCACCACCGAAAAGAGACCGGATATCCGACTCGTAGTCTCACATAGACTTCCATGTTATCGCGAGAATACGTTTCGCTGTTTGAAACAGCAGGCTCAAAGTACAGTTGGAGGAAATATATATAGTGTACGTACACTTGAAAACTATAAATACTACACGACAAAACTATAAATATGCTGAGTTTCATTGAGTAAGTAAAAGTAATGCTTTACAATTTAATTATCGTTTTAATATTGAACTGAATGTTTTAAATGTAATACTAAATAATTTGCTTGGTTACCTTTAGCAGGCAAAATACACGTTTTTATATAAACCATCATTGCGTAAATCATCTTTTTTTATCGCAAACATAGCACTAAATCTGTACGAGCTAACAGCTCTATCTGTTCCCCAAAACGTTTTTTATTTCCTCTTATATAAACTCATGTTCAGGTTATAGTTTTTTCATTTCCAGTGTTCAAAATGTAAATATTCAACAGCAACCAGAAACAACAATGTAGAGCTAAGACACTTCACACAAAAAACAGTTCGTTTTTATTTTATATACATTTTGTTTTTCTTTTGTTCTGGTTGATATAGTCAATTCCTGTATTCACCCACTGCATGCACACTAGCTAGTGCAAAAGGCATAATCCTTCATTATATTTGATCGCTTTTGAGGGTACTGATGAACGCTTGGATCAACCAGCACTGGACCGTTAGGATGTGAATATTGGGCTTCTTTTGTTTCGCATTGACAGTCCTCTATTATTTTTACAACTTTGATCATTTCTGTGTTGTCAGAGCATTTTAGTTTCACAGTCTTGGAAGTGATGATAAGCGGCGAGCAGACAGAACTGGGAAAGGAACCTCCTTCATCCCCACTAGAGGGCGACTTGTCACATTTTCCGAAACAGACGTTGTTCTGAAGTTCCAACGTTTCACAGTTTGACAGGTTTTTTTTGTTTGTTTTTTTAATTTTTTATTTTTTTTTATCAGCCCATTTGAGCGCTTATGTGATGTTTGGTACATCATGGTGTAAACCACAATATTAGTTGGCCTTTTTATTAATTACTATTTTGGCATCAAGAATCCCCTCATCTGGGCCCTTTTCACTTTTCCAGGGTTTCTCAGAAGCAGAAGGGTTTAAAAAAAATGCTAGATTTACATTGTTAATAACTGTGGAAATGCATCATCACGGTCTGTGAAAAGGGTCCATCTGTCTAATGTGCTTGTCATCTCTTCTTAAGAAGTGCTGATTTGTGTCAGGGTTGAAAGTGTAGAAGTAGGCCTAAGGCAGTGACCGACCCATACAAGCTCTGGATTAGGCTGTCATGGCATCAGCACTAATGAAAGACACACTAAAGAGATCAAAGGATCATTTAACATAACAGAACAATAACATGATCACCAATCCACATTATCATGTCTCAGAAGAAGACAGGTGATTGAAAAATTAGTGGGGGCCTTTAGTTTAAATGTTCAGTTTCTCATTGATTTTTAATTGGCATACTGTGTTCAAGGTACAAAGTCCCTTTTTATTATTGGCAAAAATCAACCCTTCCAACACAAGTCATCAGAGGCTGTAGCTAATGATATTGCCTCTGTCTTTATGAATATGTTATGAATGTAACAATCAGAAAACTCCTGATATAATTCATTCTTAGAAACAAGAAACAAACATTACTTTCTATTTTCATATTTCTTTTGTTTCATCTACAGTGAAATCACACACTGAACTCACACAATTTGCCTATTCTCACGCTGTCCTGTTCTTATGAGACAGCATGTGTTAGTCGAAAGAAAACATTTAAAAACAGATGAAAAAGAGCCTTGAAAATCTGCACTTGTCTGACTGGTTGGATCAGCAGCCAGGTGTGTGCTTGGCCTGTTGGTATGCGGACGTACCTGTTTCCAGGAGGTCTCCACTTCATAGTGAACGTGTCCTATGTGCCACATCCTAAGCGGAACAGAAGAGAAGAGAAAAGGACAGACAAGAGGTTAGTTTTTAAATGAGTATCTATGTAGGTGAATTTGTCTTTTAGATTGTATTTCCGAACACTTATATACCGTATGAGTGTATATGAAGGTGTTTATGTAAGGCTGGGTTCTACTTTATGTAACTCCTTTCTGTAGAAATGATGACATGTAATTGACTGAGATCATGAGATTCTAACTATTTTGTAAACACAACATTGTATTAATACTATTAATGTTTTTGTTTACTTGCTTCTAATAAGAGACATTTGTCAGAAGAAGCCCTAGTGTAATTATAGATTACAAGATATTTCATGAAGCATGTGATTGTACTTTACTGCTAATTTGCCTTTAAGAAGAACTAATTTGTGATGATAAACTAAGAATACATCAGAGTATTTTCTAGCTCTTGGTTTTTCTGACGGCCTGTTTTCTTAGATCAGTTTTTACATTATGTAAGGGTAAGAAGGCTGCTCCTAGATCATCTTTGTTGTATCTGTGTAGTTGTCTTCTTCCAACATTTTGTATATAACTAATAACTGAAAACTGTTCCCTTTTAATGCCAGTTTTAATGCATTTAACTCTACTCTATTCATTAGATAGAGAGTCAGTATTGTAACCCGGAGGTTGAGGGTTCGAGTCTCGTACCGGCAGGGAACGAGAGGTGGGTGGGGGGAGTGAATGTACAGCACTCTCTTCCACTTTCAATACCACGACTGAGGTGAGAACAAGGCACCGAACCCCCCAACTGCTCCAAGGGGGCCGCAGCAATATGACTGTCCACTGCTCTGGGTGTGTGTTCACGGTGTGGGTGTGTTCACTGCTGTGTGTGTGCACTTGGATGGGTAAATGCAGAGCACAAATTCCAAGTACACCATACTTGACCACACGTCACTTCACTTCACTTTCACTAAATTCATTTATATAGTATATTACTACTAGTAAAAATTTGGAATAGTTTTGAATGATGTTCTTTATGCCACTAAGCTGTTTTTAAAATATATTTAAAATGTAATTTATTCCTGTGATTGCAAAGCTGAATTTTCAGCAGCAATTACTTCAATCTTCACCCCACGGTCACACTGATCCTGCAGAAATGGGTGCAAAGAAACCTTTATTAGCGGTTCGAATACTTATATCCAGTGACTTTGGGGGAGCCCACTTGTTTGTTTTTTTTTATAACAGGGGGGGTTTGTGCGCTTGCGCGTGCCTCAAAAGGGGGGTTACAATGAATTACAAAGATACATAACAGCTACAAGTGTATGCACTACTTGCTGTATGCAAGCACAATATAGGATAAATCACTATACAGGATTTACCATACCCTATAGCCATTTAAACATAATAATCCACGATGATCACATTACACAAAACTGAAATTGCACATCAAAATAACACATTGCCAATATTTTTGAGACCCCCCAAAATTTCAAAAATCACATTTTCAGGGGAGCCCATGCCTTATTAAGCGGAGCCGAGCTCCCCCTAGCTCCCCCATAGTTCACACCCTGTTATGGTATAAGTAGTAGTAGTGGCAGTACTAATGTGTTTAATGTGTTTATTTGTGACCCTGGACCACAAAACTTAAATCACACGGGTATTTGTAGCAATAGCCACAATACATTGTATGGGTCAAAATCATCGATTTTCCTTTTATGCCAAAAATCATAAGGATATAAAGTAAAGATCATGTTCCAAGAAGATATTTAGTAAATTTCCTACTGTAATATATCAAAACTTAATTTTTTTTAGTAATATGCATTGCTAAGAACTTTTTTTGGACAACTTTAAAGGTGATTTTCTGAATATTTTGATTTTTTTGCACCCTCAGATTCAGATTTTCAAATAGATGTATCTCAGCCAAATATTGTAATATCCTAACAAACCATACATCAATGGAAGGCTTCTTTATTCAGCTTTCAGATGATATATAAATCTCAATTTTTTAAAAATGACCCTTATGACTGGTTTTGTGGTCCTGGGTCACATTTTGTGGAAACCATGATACAATAATATAATTCAAAAGTTTTATGTATTATTATTAAAAATTATTATTATAATATTTTTTAAAAAACAGCAAGGACAAATTGAACTGTTTAAAAGTGACAGTAAAGACATTTAAAAATGTACAAAAGATTTCTATTTCCAATTAATGCTGTTTTTTAAACTTTCTATACATCAAGATTTCCTGAAAAAAAAAATTCCCCTTTTACACAAAAATATTAAGCAGCAAAAAACTGTTTTTAATGATGATTAATATAGAAGATATTTAATAGCTACAATACAACTAATAAAAAGTTAATAAATCAGCATATTAAAATGTTTTTTTTTAAAGGATCATGTGACACTGAAGATTCTGGAGTAATAATGCTGTAAATTCTGCTTTGCATCACAGGAATAAAATAAGAGATTTTGGATCAAATAACTACAGCCTTGGGAGCCTAAGAGACAAAATTTTAAGTTATTCCAAATTGAAAAAAAAAAAAAAAACTTCTATATAGTGGTTATGTGCAACAATGGCTAACGTGTTTGAGTGCACCTGTGTATTTTGTGTTTTTCAATCAGTCTGTTTGCTTTCAGATACACAATGTCATTTCCTGGTGAATTCCTGTCAGAGGAGCAGTTTACCTGTTCTATTTGCTTAGACGTTTTCACCAATCCTGTCTCCATACCCTGCGGCCACAGCTTCTGCTCATCATGCATCACGTCCTACTGGGAGGGTCAGGGAAAAAGCTGCTTCTGTCCTTTGTGCAAGGAAAGCTTCCGCAAGCGTCCTGAGCTCCACAGCAATCACATACTCAAGGAGATCACAGAGCAGTTTAAACGGATGGCGGAGACCACGATGAGCGCACCTAGGAGTGCACCTGCAGATTCACCATCCAACCCTTTTTCTGCAGTGAAACCTGGAGCGCAGAACAGGCCGGTAGAGCTACCCAGAGGCCTCCTGCCAGAAATGAGGAACCGCTTTCAAAAAATATCATCCAGTGAGCCTTTGGCATCCCACGATGCTCATTCTCTCCCTCCTGCCAAGACACCTAAGCGAAACTTTAGTGTGAGTGGAACAGGTTCCAATGGGCCACAGTGTCCCAGACATGGGCATAGTTTGGAGCTACTCTGCAAGACTGACCAGACATGCATTTGTATAACATGTGCAGAGAGGGAACATTATGGGCATTCTGTGATAGAGGCCAAGAGAGAGATGAATATTAAGAAGGTTAGTGTACGTATTATGCACGTGAATGAGAAGTAAAATCAATGTAGGACTAAAGGAAAATGTTTATTTATGTATGCGTTGCATCTGTGTTAACAGTTTGTATCTATGCTTAGTCCCAGTTGCGCATCTTGGAGGTAGAGCTACAAGGATTGATCACAGTCAGAGAGAGGAAGATAGAGGAGATCCAAACATCACTTGCAGAAATTCAAGTATGTGCATCTAACATTTTAAAGGAATAGTTCACACTCACATGGTCATTTGTAGCTATTTTATGTTTGGGTAAATTGGAAGCAAATTTGTCTGCTTACTGGTAGACCTTCATGCTTACTTTTAAAATTTAAAAAACTTCACATCGTATGAATTCATACAAAATCACTACCTTGTAAAATAGTTACGTTTTCTCATGAGATGGGTTGGTAGTTCACCCAAAAAAAAAAAAAAAAATTCTGTCATAATTTACTCACACTAATGTTGTTCCAAACCTCTATGATGTTATTTTGATTGAGGTGCCCAGGGAAGTACACTGCTCTCAAGGAGAGGAGCTTTCCCTGGGCCCACAGGAGGATCTGGTGTGCCAGCCTGTATGGGGGGTGCAAGCGCAGACCCCCCTGCCGGTTAATGTAGGATACCACCGATGTGTTGTCTGTGAGGACAAACACATGATGCCCCCTTAGGACTGGAAGGAAGTGTGTCAGAGCTCGAAACAGGGCCAGCATTTCCCGGCAGTTGATGTACCAAAAGAGATGATGGCCTTCCCACAGACCCTGGGCAGAGTGGCCACTCTTGACCGCCTCCCCAGCCCGTGAGGGAGGTGGCTGTAGTTAGGTTATGCCGACACGAGCCCCCAGCACCAGGCCTTGAGAAAGGGAACCAAGGTAATCCGCTTCGCATGATCAAGGTCATGAGTAAGGCACATAAGCATCGGCGCATGACCTTGATCATGCAAAGCGTATTCCCCCTCGGGGAAAATCCTTTGGATCTGAGCCACCACTGCAAGGGTCTCATGTACAGCAGGCCAAATGTATCAAGTTGGACGCAGCTGCCATCAGACCCAAAAGTTTCTGAAACTGCTTGACAGTGAGTGACCGGCCTTTTCTCTCACTCCCTTCATGGCTGTGAGAATCGCTTCGATACAAGCAGGAGACAGCTGTGACAGCATCGTCATCAAATCCCACACCACGCCCAGATAAATGGCGCTCTGTAATGGAGAGAGCACACTTTTCTTAGCGTTTAGCCTCAACCCCAGTTCTCTCATATGGGCGAGAACGACATCTCCGGCATAGCCCCATCGCTCTGGGATGAGCTAGAATCAACCTAATCGCGATGTAATTCAGTATGCGGATGCACTGGAGTCACCGGAAGCCAGGGGACACACCCAACATTGGGAAAGTGCGGTGTGAGAGTTAGAGGCCGAACGGAAGAACCCGATACTCGTATGCTTCACCCCACGGAAAGCAAAACTCAGGACATTTCTGGTTGGGAAGGATGGATATGTGGAAGTGCATCCTTGAGATCTCTAGCCACGTTTCCACTGTCGGGCCAAAAGCAGGCACGCTAGTGCGTGCCCGGGCCAGTCGTGTTTCCACTGTCATTTCCGGGGCTTGATCATGCCTCGTCGGTGCTTCCTCGAGGCCAACGGCCCGGGTTTTTTGGCCTGAAACCTTGGGCCAAAGCGGGCCAGCTAGGGCTAGAGGAGTGGCTATGAACAAAGGCAGAGTTTCTCCAGGTCTGGAGACCGTCAGTGCCGCGCATCATTTCATAAAGTTAACAGATAACAAACCAGCATCAAAGACTTTTAAAATAAGTTGAGCTCAAATCTCACTTTAAGACAGCAGCGAGTATTTGAAACTTCGATTTGAGATCCAGTGTGGATTATGATCACCATACAAGGCACAAATATTTATAAGCGATGCAAAAGACTATGCACGCTAGCCATTACCATAGTAAACATGGTAAATACATGAAGAAATCAGACGTCAGCTTCTTATTCTCTATCACAATCGTGTATTTATTTTGTAACATATTTTATCTGTCATAAGCTCCGCGTACGTCATAAAAAATATCATAATAATGGTTTTTGTTCGGGAGCTCCCTCTGCTAATCAGGTCGTATTTTTGATGGAAAAAATATAGAAATTATATTTTTTTCTGAATGTGATGTATACTGTGACTACAAATAAACAAAAACAAGATGCGACTGAATAAATGTGTCCTCTTTCTTTTGTGAAATAACAGTAAATACCACTATTTCTGTGTGACTTTTTCCAATCCTGACAAAAGTAATTATGATCAATGTATCACTTATTATTGTAAAATACCAATGCTTTTGGATTTAAATCTTTAACGAAACATGCCAACAAACGGCCTTTTTATCATGTTAGTTTTGTGATCGCGCTAGTTCCAATGACTTTCTGATTAGTTTTCTGATAAACCTTCTCTTTGTTGGTGAAATGATGGGGTTGCGAAAGGGTTCTGAGAAGTGTGCAAGGGCCGAGGGTTTTGTGAAGTGCCGCGGAGCTTCTGGGCGACGGTGGAAACACATCGTGGATTTTGGGCATCGGGCTACAGGTCCGATGGGGGGGGGTTTATTAGCCCGCGGCCCATTTAAATCACTGGCTGGCACTGGCCCGAACAGTGAAAAAAGCGGCTCTAATCGTGTCCAAACCAGTCCTCGGACTGTTGAGGAAACAATGTTTGATAGGGAGCATGCTTGAAACCGAAAACGTTGATAGCACAGTTCAGGCGATGCAGATCTATGGTCGGATGCAACAGCGTAGAAAAAACTGGACTCTCTCGAGAGAGTAGGCACAAGTTATATGGCCTGCGCTCAAGAGAGTGTCTACTTCTTGTTCCAATACCTGAGCCTGCACAGGGCCCACTAGTGTGGGAATGACCACGAGGTGGAATGAAATGATGTGGACAAGAACCGAACTGAATTCTGTAGCCTCTCACTACAGTGTGCAGGACCATGGTGAGACCTTTGGGCAGAGTGGACACGATGCCAGAAAGTCTACTAAGGAACCAGCCTCTCCAAGATGCCTCTGTGTAGGTAGTGGAAGCCATGTTCGGTGCCCTGAAGTGGATGACTGGCAGGGAACGACCGACCTGACTGCTCTAGCGCCCTCACTTGAGGGGACGAGACTTCCCGTGCTGTACCGTTGCTGGGCGGCAGCTGGGAAGTTTGCTCGTTGGAGCTTACTAAGCCCTGAAGCACCAGGGGTGGCAGTGTAGCTCCCTGAAGGCACTGAGGATGATCGGGCACCATATACAGAGGTATAGACTTTAGACTTTATTGTCCCCATTAGGGGAAATTCTTCTTCACAGCATCATTCCATTCCACAGAGAGTGTCACCATGACACAACATCATGTCATAAGTATTACACATCTAGATGTCAAAACTACATTAACAAAGTGCGCTTTATATCAATGTCCGCATCCTGGCCTATTCAGCTCGGCCTTTTATTCGGGGCCACTATAACAGCAGGAATCAGGCTTTTCCCAAAAGCGAGCCCTTCTGCACCTTAGTACCCTGTACTAAGTCCTGAAGGGATTGGGGTGGGGTACCAATTTAATGGGAGAGTAATGTCCTGCTCAATTGAAGTCGCCATACGAGTAATGGCCCTGTTGTTTAATTTAGTCAAGTTTGATGTGTGAAGACCAATTACAGGGGTTAAAGCAAAAAAAAAATCCTGAGCCTGAACTTTTTCCCGGGGGTTGGGGGTTGCGGAGGCGGAGGCGGACACATACACAGGGTTATTTGGCAAACAAAAAAAGAAAATTATTTTCCTTGAAATGAATTAGTAACGTATCTGCCATTGCCATTAGCCCTTGACAGGCTCAGACAGACTATGGTGGGATATTTGAAACATAATAAGGATCAATGATATCAAGTTTTGCTGGTTAGCTTTGTCCTTGACGGGGTACAAGATGACCTACAATCTAAAACAGGACATTTCTGAAATTGTTGTGTTCAAAAGAAATAATAGTAAATTAAATACTAGGAAATGAATATAAAATAGGCAATATACAAAGACAGTTTACTACAGAAAACTACAGTTCAGTTCAAATAACAACAACAAAAACATTAAAATGGTCCAAGAACTGGTAACTTAAACAGGGTTCATACAGATACTGGAAAATAAAATTCCAGGACTTTCAAGGAATTGCACTACTTTTTTGGTTTTCAAGGACTAAAATAAGATCTCACTTATTAATCAATATTGTTATTATCTTTCAAATTATAATAAATAAACTAATAAAACAAAATGGAACAAATGAAGTGCAGCACATGCAAAGAATGCAATGACTGTGGCAACTTTAACACTTGAAAGTTATCGCTTTCCTTATTCAAACTGATTTTTTTTTCATGAATATATGATTGACCTGAAGAATGAATGCTATGTCATACACTTGGAAAATGATTAGCTTTATCACGCTCATAGACACTAGGGGTGTGACAATCAGTGTTGGGCAAGTTACTCAAAGAAATGCAAATATATATCATTACTACTCCTTTCAAAAGTAATATTTTTACGTTACTTATTACTTTCTGGCAACTGTAATTAGTTACACTACTAGTTACATTAGTTTTTCTTCACACCCCAACAGTTGTTGTAACTGTGTATCTTCCACATAAAATTATTCTAGAATGTTACTAAAAACATATTTCTGCCTCATCATTTGACAAAAATCCACATTGGATCGCAGTCAGAATTTATTACAAACACTCAATAGTGATTGATAGTGAAATTAAGTGTTGTATTAATCTCATTAATTGTCATATGTAGCTTGAAGCTAATTGTAATTTCTCCATTCCCCATATACGATTATATTTAATTGTGTATTTTATCAAAGCACATAAGTTTGTAAGAAACTGATTAATTTTCCAAAAAGATTTTTAATTATATTAATACATGCTGATCAGAGGTATGTGGGTGGGATGTAATGCCAGAGTAAAGTAAAGCCACAACTTACACAACAGTGTTCAGATAATCTTTTTTTCCTGACAAAATCAATATAATGCAATATTCTATCTGCTGAATGTAAGCTTTTCCATACGCCAAGTTCGCCTGCTGCACTGGGGACATCACATGCACGTGCAAGTCGTGAAAATTATGAAAATAAATCTAGGAATTATTTGATCAGGCTCGGGCTTGGGATGATCCGCAATTCTGTTTGCTCTCTAAGGTGATGGCTCGTCGGTCGCGGTGGGCTCAGGCTCTTGCTCCGCGCAGTGGGGTGATGGTGGGCTGGGCTCTGGGTTAGGAGTGGGGCTGGTGTCGTCATCCGCGATATCCATGGTGAGCGGCGATTTACAGGACACAGCACCCACTCCACAAAGGCAGCGAAGCTAACCCAAGGACCCTCCCTGGACAACTGCTCTCGTGTGGTGCCATTCAGTTCAGCGTAATAGAATGAGCAAAGACAGTTGTCCGGGTAGTGCGTGTAGTTGGATAGAAACACAAAGTCTTTGGTGTGGTCCTCAAGAGAGCAATCCCCCCTGCTTCTGTCACGCACCGTGCTGGATGAATATAAGCGCACGAGAATATAATCCAAGACAAACAAAAGCAAACAGAATAGACTAGAGCTTAAGTACAAACGCAAACGAGGATAATCAATAGAACACAGGTGAACAGAATGACACAATCAAACACAAGGGAAAACTAGGTCACGTAGCACATGGGGAGAAAAACAAACAAAACAG
>JADLZN010011221.1:0-14077 GCA_018155175.1 Sinocyclocheilus anophthalmus
GGGGGGGGGGGATAGACGCGAGATAGGAAATTCATCGAGTGCAGGAAAGGCGGGGCCTATTTTTGTGCGCCAGTACACCAACGGCTGTTCGCTTCTTGGTATCTGTGCCTCAGACAGGTAGCTCTGCATTTCCATCGTGCATCGCCAACAGTGAGCTTGCTCTGCGTGGTATTTTTTTCTGCTGGCGCCTCGGTGCACACCTCCGGAAAAATCGGACGAAAAAAATACAAAAAAACGATCGCGCATTATAAGCAAAAACCGTCCGGTTCCGATTTATGGCCGGTCAACCGGTGCATCCCTGTATATCAACTTCTGTTTTGAACAGAGCGTTCCATGTGGTATCTATGTGTAATGTGTGTTTTGTCTGTGTGGGCTTTTGTGGTTTCCACAAATAAATGTAAAACACAAAAGATTACAACACTGTAGAACATCACTGAATTAAATTAGCCTATACATTTTACATATAAATCACATTTCTTATCAAAATACATTTAATGATTAACAATAAGTTTATAACAACCCGCGAACCACGAGGTCACCAAAAGTATTAACAATAAAGATTAACGTCGTTGAAGCCTGTCCTACTGTAGATTAACAGAACACCCCCTCTTATTAACTAACAATAATGTACCTCAAAAAAGCACAAATAAAGATATAGGTGCAAAAAGAATACAGTGACGTCAACCTTGGTTATAAGCAGTTATTATCTTATGACACAGAACACATTGGTGAAACTCATGCATCTAGCAAAAACTTAATACACAAAATAATCATATTGATTCAAGCACTTAACATTTATGAATTAATTAAACGTCAGTAGCCTAATGAACAATACTGTAAAAATTATAGCGATCACGAGGTCGTTCATATTATATCCCAAACGCGTACAGTAAAGTGGAAATACAGCATAGCCTACAACACCCCATCAGTAATGTTCAGGTCAATAGGGCCACCTGTTGGCGCAGTTTTGTAACTTAGAGAACAACTTATTTTTTAATGTCGCGATCACGGAAAAAAAAAAATTTTACGTCATTATAACGAGAACAAACTCTCGTTATGTCGATATAATCGAGAAATTAAGTCGTTTAACTAGAAAACCAATCTCGTTATGTCAATATAGCAGAAAATGTTAAGTCTTTACGAAAAACCAAGAAGGAACAAAAAGGGCTGCTTACAACTCCGGATTAAATAGACATTTATGGAATACAAATACTAAATGTTGAGGGGAAAATGCAACTTTCAACAAACTTCGCAACTAAACTACCATAAGTGGACTGTAAGACACTTGATGATGAGTCATTCATTCAACTGATTTAGTGTGTTATCATGCTGGTATCTTAAAGACTTTCGTGGACAGCTGACTCCTAAAGTTTTTTATATTCTTCATATTCTGTGTGTTCACAGCAGTGATAGAAATTAATCTTTTCCAATAATTTAAAATAGATTTTACCTTTTATGGGCTTTTTTACCTTTATAAAGCCATTTTTCTATAATTGTGCATTATCTTTTGAGTCAAATTCTTACATTTAATCAGTGAATAAGAATAAGACATTTGGGCTGTTGCCAAGCAAATGAAATCAGTATCAACAAAATTCATCTTTGCAATCCAGACATAAGCTGCATCTGAAGTGGCATTTAGATGTGTTTACACACTGTTTAATGCAGAACATGAATGCATTTAACCTGCAGTTACAAATGCATAAATAATGTTTTGATATATTAAACATAAAACATTGAATACTGATATTTGAAATAATTAAAAAAATGAAAAGATACTTTAAATGTGAAATTAAAACCGCCAGTAGGTGGCAGCAAGTCACTGTTAATAAGTGAGTCATTGCGATTGAACCAAATCATTTAAACGGTTGATTCATTCAGGAACGAAACACCGTCATGTTGCTCAGAGACGCAAAACAGTGGCTTTGTTTGGAATTATTTTTGTTGGCGAAATAGAGCAAAAACAGGCAATATGGTGTCTAAAATGTAAGTCTCTTAATAAAACTTCTAATTTATTGAACTGTTGTAAAAAATCAATATCACATTTGTATATGGTAATTTTTGGAGAAAAAAAGGCACTCTTCCGTGTGAACTTGATTAACTAGATGAAGTGGTATAAATATACACATTTTCTGCCCCCATGTCTTGAATTTGTGATCATTCTGAATGTAGTTTAATAGACTGAATCATGCAGTGAAAAAAATGCACTCTAAATGCGCACACGCACTAGACTTCACGTAATGCGTGCACTCTGTAGCTGTTTTGAATGTTTATTTTTTTTGCGTCGTGAGAATATTGAGCAAAATAGCTCACTTGTCATGGTGTTACTTAACTATATCATGTTATGAATAAACTAAACATTGTGAACAGAGTGAGCCTCAGCACCGCGAGCTTGTATTCTGTATTCTGCTAATTTAGGCCTACTGCAATTCTCTCTGATGACGCAGTAACTACAAGCGGGGAAAAAAAATCTTCAGTCTGTCCAATGATTGTAAAGTCATTATGTCCGTCAGACTGAAGATATTTTAGCAGTAATGTGACTAAAAATATTTAAGACCCATCGAATCCGAATTTAAGACATTTTAAGACTTTTTAAGGCCTTATATTAGGAAAACATTATTTAAGAGATTTTAAGGACCTGCGGACACCCTGAGTATGAATGACATACACTGGTGACATTTTTCACAATCACGACAAACAATCAAATACTGCCCTAAACTCAATAGCGGAAAGGCAGCGCTATCCTGCAAGTATGGTGGATAAACAACGCAGTTTCCCAGAACTCAACGTGGTGTTACGTCACATTCTCATTCTTTATTGTTTTGAAAATGCGACCTCTAACAGCGAAAACTTACATATTGTGCCTTTAAAACACTAAAAATGGTCTTAATTTTTACACAATGAATCTGTGGGGCACAGTGTCTAAAGCTTTGTTAGCTTAATGTACCACAAAGAGTCGTGAAAAGATGAATGAAGAATAAAGACCAACCTCCTTGTTCCTCGTGTTTTATTATCCGGGTTTCTTGTTCCTCGTGTTTTATTATCCGGGTTTCTTGTTCCTCGTGTTTTATTATCCGGGTTTCTTGTTCCTCGTGTTTTATTCTCCGGGTTTCTGGTTCCTCGTGTTTTATTCTCCAGGTTTCTGGTTCCTCGTGTTTTATTCTCCTGGTTTCTGTTTCCTCGTGTTTTATTCTCCGGGTTTCTTGTTCCTCGTGTTTTATTATCCGGGTTTCTTGTTCCCACCTCGTGGTCTCCTCACTCTCACTTCTTGAAACAACAGCATCTTCACAGCAGCAGATCTCAGTTCAGATGATACTCCTCCAGATATCCCTGCTTGCTTCAAAACTTAGTCACGACTGTGAGGATGAGAATATTACAGGTATTTTACTGACCTGATTCAAAAACTGTATTTCTCTATTTACAGAAACAACATTTCTAACAGTTTGTATTAAACCAGCATCACGACAAAACAACAAAGAGCGGAGTGAAACTACTCTTCTTCCTCTGAGGTTTAATGGTGTTTGGCAAACAAACGTCTGTGTTTAGCGCCACCCGCTGGACTGGAGTGTGAAGCGGCGAGAGGAGCGAAATAATACGGGAAAATTACTTTGTGCGTGTAAGGTGCACTGATTTATTTTTTTATGGAGTCAAAACGCGCACCATATTCTTGCAAAATAATTATAGTATTGCAAAAGAAAATAAAGTTTTGCAAACGAAAATGAAAGTATTGAAAAAAATGCTTTTTGCAAACAAAAATAAAGAATTGCAAAAGAAAATGAAGTATTGCAGAAGAAAATAAAGTTTTGCAAACGAAAATGTAAGTATTGAAAAAAAATGCTTTTTGCAAACAAAAATAAAGAATTGCAAAATAAAATGAAACAGCACAAAAGCAATGATTTTGCAATACATATTTTCCATGGCCATATCCACTAATTTATTTCCAACGCTGCTTTTATTTTGCGTTTCAATCAAGTTTGAGCTTGCATACCGTTTTTCCCTTTGCGCTTCACGTTTCTTCTTCTTCTTCTTTTCTTCTACTTCTTCTTCTGTCTCGCGTCTCACTTCTGGCACTGTTTTGACATGGGGGTGGAGTCAAGGGACGGGGCGTGCACAACAGGCCTGGGCATACCTCCCTGGAAGTGACGTCATCGCCCGAGACGCAGATCACTGATCCAAGCATTGAACAGAGTGGAGGCTCAAGATGGCAGAGTGAGTAGTCGTATGTTTGGAGCTGAGAAACGAAAGTGGGAATTACTCATTTCAAAAAAGGTTTAGTATTGTGAAATTGCAAAAATCATTTGTTCTAGAGTAACAACAATTGCTTTTGGAATTTATTAGGAGTTCCCTCTCATAGGCTCACTTCGATGCTGCGATGACGTCATCGCTTTGGGAACACCTTCGGTGTGACGAATGTCTGAAGCCCTTATACCATCACGCCAATTCATTGGCCAAATAGCGCTTAGCACATTTAGCACATAGGTGAGCTATATAGCGTGCTGCGCGCTATTTTCATCAGATTTAATTTCCTTTAGGAAGCGAATCATCTGTCGCCCGTAGGAAAGCAAATAAAAAAAGAAGTCGTGTTCTTAGCTATTTCTTCTAAAAGAGCAGTTTACTCCCCTTCAGCGGACACGATGAGCTACAGGAGATGCATCGAGCTGTGTGACAGGTTCATCGCAGGAGGAGACACTCATGACAGGTGCGTGCAATGTTTAGGCCTACAACATGCCCAAGCGGCGCTTAGCAGCCTTTCTGATTGTCGACACTGTGATAGCCTACGGCTAAAAGTATTGCGCTCGAGGCTCACAGTCTTCTCTAAGAAAGTAGGTCTCGCGTCTAACCCCCGCTATCCCGTTTCTGCGGTTGCCGAGGCGCCGCACGAGACGGTCGCTTGGGGTGACGCATGCGAGCCGAGGCATTTAGAGGGTTTTAGAGTTTTCTCCTTTTCTCTCGCTCTCTCCGGGCCATGTGCAAGCGCTCGAAGAGCGCTACGGGGACCCCGTGGTCTTCGTCAATGATAATTTGCGGCCTACCCCGGAAACTCGCGATGCGATGTCTTTCGGTTGTATGCCGTATGATGAAGATTTGCTGTCCACAGCAGCCTCCGATTCGGAGGATTTATTGGGTGAACTGTGCAGTTCTCTCCCTCCGAGTGGACAGGAGAAATGCACCTCGCCGTCTTACAGCGAACTGTTAGATGTTGTAACGCGCGTTGTGGATAAGCTGGGGTTAGAGTGGGATAACGAGCCGGCACAAATTCAGTCCCAGTCGAAACTGGACGATCGATTTTTGTCCAGGCGCACTCCTTCTCAGCCCCGTAGGCCTCTCCCCTTTTTCCAAGACCTCCACTACGAGGTTTCGAGGTCTTGGAAACAAGCTTTTTCGGCGCATATCACTAATCCCGCTGCCGCTGATTTCGCCACTGTTTCTAAAATGGCGGCTCACGGCTACGCGGCGATGCCGGCTGTAGAAGAGACTCTCGCGGCACATCTCGCGCCGAATTCCGCTCCGTCTTGGAAGGCACGCCCTGTGCTACCATCCAAGCCATGTAGGGTTACCCCCCTTTTTTTTTTCCCGCTTGATCGGAAATCTTACATGGCCCGCTGGCGGTCAGCGGCTACACTCCATCTATGGGTGTACTCCGCCAGGCTTACCAGGCAATGTGCTAAGTAGCTGTAACGAGGGAGAAGCCTGGACTCCAGAGTCCGTTAAAGGAAGCTCAGACTAGCTACTGACTTGGCGCCGCATATTGCTCCTCGGGCAGTTTTAGATCGAGTCTTTACGACGAGCACCTCCTCGGATACTCTGTGTGTTCCAGCCTTCAGAGTTTGAGAAAAAGCCCAAGGGTCATGCAAGCATGGCCCGTTTATGACTCCCATTTTTGGGGCAGTGGGCAGGCCCAACAGAACAATCGGACATCTTCCCATTATAGTTTTTTTCCTTTTTTTTCCCCGCCACTCAGGTGCTTCGGTATCCGAACGGGAGAAAATCCAGGTGGAAACGTTTCAAAACCGTAAAACACCCCCAAGACCACTTGGCAACTACTGGGAAATACTACTTGCCGCTGAGCAAAGGACGCCTGCCCGATATTTTTTGTCCCGTTGGGTACTTAACTACTACGCAAGCACCATTCATCGAACCAAAGGTACAACTAACATCCAGTTTCGGAAGGGAATGCCACCACCTTTCACAGCTGTTCGTCCTACACTTTACTCCTGGGAAGCGCCTCAATTTTAGGTCAGGAAGATCGATCACTCTAGAAAATGGCTATAGACGAGATACTACTCCCCCCTCAGATGGAGTCCAGCTCTACAGCCGGTATTTGTTGTGCCCAAAAGAATGGTGGTTAGTCCGATTTTGTGTACTTAATAACGTCGTCTAATTTTGTTGCTCATGTTGATGCAAGTCAAGATGTTAACTGTAAAGCAGTCCTTCTCCTGGTCTCAGGTCCAATCTTAGATTGGTTTGTGACCATCGCTAAAGGATGCATACTTTCACATTCAGATCGTCATAGGCCACAGAAGTTCCTCAGGTTTTCTTTCTAGGGCAAAGCAACCAATACGTGTCTCCTTTCGGACTATACGTTGGCTCCTCGAACATTCACAAAATGCATGGACACAGCTCTGGCCCCATGCGGCTTCCAGGTCATTGCCGACTTTTGGAACTACCTGGTCCATATTGGCTAATACTAGCTCAATCTCAGTATCATGCACGGATACATCAGATCTGTACGTCGATCATCTGAGGGCCAAGGGCTACGGACGAACCTTCCAAAGATGTCCGGCTGCCGGTGTCGGCAAACAACCTTTCTGGGGGACTTGAACTCTTGCCCGATGCGGGGATGGCTGTCTCCTGCTCGTGTGCAGTCAATACGGACCTGTCTAGGTCATTTCAAGACAAGGCGCCGAGTACATGTAGGCCTGTGTCTCAGGCTGTTGGGTCTGATGGCGGCAGCGTCCCCTGTAGTTCAGTTGGGCCTGCTTCACATGCGACCATTTCAGTGGTGGGCCAAGAGCCAGAACATTTCGCATCACTGTCACCAGCGTTCGCAGAATTACGGTGACACGCAAAGGCTCTCGTACTCTAAGCCCTTGGATGAGACCCCAGTTCTTTCTGGAAGGAGTCCAGATGGGGACGTTGTGTTGCCGCAAAACAGTTACGACTTACAGGCTGGGGAGCGATCCATCAAGCGTCCAGTCGGTGGAGTCTGGACAGAGGTACATCGAGACTGGCACATAAACCGTTTGGAGATGCTTGCGGTTATCCTGGCTCTCGAACAGTTCTTACCCCAGCTGAGGGTTATCATGTGTTAGTCAGGACAGACAACACGGCAGTTTTGTCGTACCTCAATCGTCAAGGGGGATTACTTACTCGCCCCCTGTGCAGGCTGGCAAGGCGTACTCTTCTCTGGGCTCAGACAAAGTTCTTGTCGATCAGAGCAGTCCATATCCCAGGTTGCCTGAAGTCAGGAGCAGATCTGCTCTCGAGGCAGAGTCTGCAGAATGGGGAATGGAGATTGCACCCCCAGGTGGTGGATCTTATATGGCAGAGGTTCGGCCGAGCGGAAGTGGACTTGTTCGCTTCGAGCATGACTACGCACTGCCCGCTTTGGTTTTCCCTGTCTCCCCCGTCACCTCTAGGTCTGGATGCTCTGGCCCACAAATGGCCCAGGACCAGTCTTTATGCTTTTCCTCCAATCCGGTTGCTCCCAGCAGTCCTATTCAGAATACGATCAGAAAGAGAGGAGCACCTGTTGCTGGTGGCCCCGCGGTGGCCCACTCAGTCGTGGTTCTCGGACCTGGTCAGTCTGCTAGCCGGCCCTCCATGGGAGGTTCCCCTCAGACACGATCTGTTGACACAAGCTCTAGCTCAAGCAATCTGCAGGCTCTCTCCATTAGTCCTTTGTGTATGGACTTTGCACCAGGACTGGTAAAAGTCTTTTTGCGACCTAGGCCTGAATACGTTCCGAAGGTCGCTTCAACTCCGTTTCTCCGTTTTTATAAAAAATTGCAAGAAAACATCATTCGGATTCTGACTGCGAAAATTGATGAGAGAGCTGATCAAACGGACATGGCAGTTAAAGGTGCAATAGGTGTTTGTCTTCAGAAACATTTTTTGTTATGCTTGTTGAAAGTTTCTTCACATCCCGATAGCAATCATTAAGTTAAGTGGTCTAAATGTATTTGTCTGTATTTATATATTCTGTGGAAGGTGTAGGATCAAGAAATGTTCGTCTAATCAAAACGTTCGGTCCGAGTGTTTTAATATGCTTTTCTAACTGCCTGTCAAGGTATGTATTAGCATACCTCTGCGCACCCGGTTCGCGCAGACAGGATACGTCATCAGAGCGTTCACGCACGCTGTTCAGACAGAGCGAGGATGGCAGGCAAACATCAACAAACCCGATCTTCCTTCCTGGTATTGTAGTACTTTTTAAAGTTTTCTCACCGGTGAATGACACATGATGTAGCCCAGCGGTTAATCTAGTCCTCGCGCCAACTCGTTAGAAGTGAGCTACGTGCATGAACTGTGTTCCGATCGATATGATCCCTACACAGTGTTCATTGCTCCCTCCTCCCTAAGCAGGGGAAATCCGTTGAAGTTTACTTCACTTCGGAACATGGGCTGGAATTGGGAACCTGATGTTGTCTCTGGTCTGTGAGTGTAAATGCGTTCAGGGGGCGTGGCTTTGGACGGCGATTGCAGGCTGGGTGGGACGTTCGCTTTCAGTGCTATCAGGCTAAAGTTAGCATTTTCCAAGATCTCCTATTGCACCTTTAAGCAAAATACTCTTCAAATCGAAGGTATCAAGAAATCACTCGATAGCTGCCATCAAGATGTAGCAGAATTGAAAAAGGAAAACGCGTGCCTCAAAGTCCAGTGCACTGAATTTCAGGGAAAGATTTCAGAAGTGGAGCAAAAAATAAATGATGCAGAAAGGTACAACAGACGCTGGAATTTGCGCCTGTACGGGGTACGTGAGAAATCTGATGAAAACATCAAAGCGACCGTGAAAGTCATCTGCAGAGAAGTTTTTCCAGAGGCACATCACACTTCTGTAATTGATGCTATAGACGTCATACACAGGATCGGCAGACTGAAGGATGCAAGGGACAGTAGCACTCCAAGACCCGTGATTATCAGATTTCTTTCCAGGTCTGCAAGGGATTTGGTGTGGAAGCTCTCAAAGGCAAACGATCTTCTGTCTAACAAACATCTCCGCTTCAAGGAAGATTTAACTGTAGCCGATAAAGAAGCACGCAAGTAATTATGGCCACTGGTGGAGAAGGCGCGAAAAGAAGGAAAGCGAGCGCATTTTGTTGGTAACAAGGCTTACATTGACAACAAAGAAGTCCGTGTATCCTAGTGGTAGATGGTAATATGTAATCAGTTCATTGTCCGTGTACTGATGTGGTAGAAAGGTATCTTATTTAGTGTTGTAAAGAGTCATATGTTAATTGATACTGTTCGTGTAGTATATATCTAGTTAAAATAAGAAAATATATATTTGCAAAGACCACATGACACTTGAGCTGTACCTACCTACCTTTTTTTGAAGTTAGCACTAAACAAATGGAATTGTTTGAAGTTGATTCCTTGTTTCAATTTTGTTTTTTCCATTACTGCCAGGGGGCGAGTTGGAAGAGGTTTACGTAATCTTTTAAAAAGGAAATCTTTATTTTTATATTGTAAAGTGAGAAAGAGTGTACAGATTGTTTGACTTTGGCAGGACACCCAATAATGCCCAAGATACTAAGGACCGAACCTGCACCCAGTGGTTTTGCTGAAGTTCATAGTGCGGGAAAATTATATTTGGTTTGCCCATGGCAGCAATAGAGCAGCAAGGGTCGCAATACTCAAGGGAAAATTTAGGGAAAGGTTCTTAGCCATGAGAGAGACTAAAATGTCTTGCATGCTGGTAATCCGTGGAACTCGCCATTGTGATTCAGCGGTCACAGCAAGCATTATTTACATTTTGGTGAATTCATATGCTACCAACAACAAGCAACAAAATAACAAATTTTTGGGAAATATTGAATTAAAATTGATGCAGATCAAGAGCAAATTCCCTGATGCTAAAATAATATGGGGAGGGGACTTTAACTGTGTACATAATAACTTATTAGATAGATGGTCACCCAAAGATGATCATATGTGTGAAATAAAAAAATGTATGCCTTCGTTTAGGGTTAATAGATATTTGGCGCCCCAAAAATCCAAACCAAATTTTGTTTACATGGAGTAACAAAGATCAGTCTAAACAGTCACGCATTGATTATTTTTTAATTTCAGATACATTAGAAGATTATGTTCAGTCTGTTTCTATAGAGCCTTCCATCTTAACAGATCATAAAGGAATAGCAATTGACATAAATAGGTATGGTTCAAGTAAATATAAAGCAAATAGAGGATATTGGAAACTTAATAAAACATTAGAAAATGAAACATTCAAAATGAAAGCAATAGAAATTATTGATAGGTATTGGACTCAGGCTAATATAATGAATACCTTTGGGAAATATTGGGAGCTCCCTAAATATGACGTAAGGAATTTAGCCATTTCAATGGGGAAAATGTTTGTTTTACTTTAGGATTACAAAATAAATTATAGAGCTGTAGCGTCTGGACCAATCAAACACACAATATCTATTTTGTTAGCTATATTTAAAAAAATACTCTGTAACACCCCTCAGTTAACAAGACATATGAGGACCCATGAACCCTTCCCCCACCGAAATGCGTAACACCCCAGGAAGCCGAACAGACCCCTGGTTCCATGGAAACCAACGCTGATATCACTGGGTTTATTGCCTAAAGGAATGTGAAGCAGGGAAAATTACTGCATGTTCCATAGCAAGAGGCACAATACACAGTAGAAATTGACTTTTCTACTAATTAATTCATAGGAAAACCTTTCTTTGACTGAACACACATATCCTTCAGATCATTATGTATGTTGTCTTCAGTTAGATATTGTGGGGTTTGGAGACTGTTTTACTGCATGCTTATGAGGGGAACCACATTGTCCCTGCAATCTTTCCTATATATAATCCAAACATGCTTAGTATCTATGAATTCGCCTTCTGATGATCTCAAACTGAGCAGTGTAAATATTATATGTTTTTGTAATATAGGCATCATTATAGGTGGTCCTAGAATCTTTAGGTAAAGTTCGTGTCAAGTTCCATATACACATTACCATGCTCTTCCACAAAAGATCCATAAAAACTCCCCACAAGAAACTCAAAAACAATCTCCAAACTCCCACTTTGGATTTCGGCCTTCTCTTGGACAAGCCCAGCTTGAGAGTCGGAACTTCTCACCTTAAAGGTCTCGTCACCAGGGACCGCGCCCGGAGGGGGAGGGGGGGCGGGGAGGTTTGGTGGGTCTTATAGGTGTCTGGAAGATGTGACTGCGCAAGTGCTAAGCTCATAGGAGCAGTCCCAGTTAAAAGTTTCTGGTGTGGTCCTTGTCGGTATTTACATCGCACTTAGGGGTGGGTCGATACCATTCAGGCAATGTTTCTCATGAGGACGCAGTAACTGGGTTTCTTTTCAACAACGCCCAAACTTCCTCAAGAGTCCCGTGAGCCTCATCATATTGTGCATCAAGCCATTCTTTCAGATAGATGAGACGTGCAAGTATTCAAACTTTGTCTTATTAATTGATACATTAGGTACCATTTGCACCTTTTTTTAAAGGTGTGTTTGAACTAAGAATCTGAAGTTTCCCTCAGGTGTAGATCTGCTGAATATGCAAATTGTTCAATAACTTCATGAGTGCACCTGTTCATATATTTCTCCTTCTCTTGTTTCTCTTCTCTTTAAAGGGTTAAGCTTTAACCCCTTCCTATACAAACTGTGTGTGTGTAGTGTGGACTTAACTCCCCAAGAATTATTAAATTTATCATCATTACAAATAGAATTAGACACTATTTACGAAGAGAAAGCAAGAGGTGCTTTTACAAGATCAAGGCAAATTTGGTTGGAACAGGGGGAAAAGAATACCAAGTATTTTTTTAACCTGGAAAAGAGAAATAGAGAAATGTCTTCGTTAAATAAATTATTATTAATTAATATAGTGTCGGAGGATCAGAAGGAGATATCCCAATATGTCCAAAAGTCAATTTATTAAGGTAACCTTCTCTGACCGCTGACTCCAAATTCCGATAAAGCCGTATGTCTGACCTGTTACCATTTATCGAGTTGACTGGTGGTTGTGGGGAGAAGGTGCCAAACACAACTATTAGTTACAGAACATGTTTCAATCATTTTGTGATGAAGAGATTATGGTGAAAACCCGAGCTACCCCATAGATTGATAGAGGAGAGAAAAGAAAATTTTTGGTGTATTTAAAAGATGATCGATCTCCAGGATAAACTGACTTCTCAGTGAATGTATAATTTCTTCGGGAATAAATTTAGGCACCGGTTTTTACTTGCAGTATCGTTAAAGAATCTATAGATAAAGAGAGTGCCGGCATCATTAAAACAAGGGGATTATTACTCTAATTCCAAAGCAACACAAAATATATGCTTCACATTTAGACAAGTTGTAGGCGCTATAGTCTTTTAAAATAATGCAGCCAAGTTTTTTGCACATTAATTTGCGAACAGCTGAAACATGGATTAGATGAATCATTATTGATGGAAGAACAGACTGGAGTTTATTTCAGGACGACACATGATTAACAATAGTTAGATTGATTTTTAGACCATGGTGGATAATCATGAGTAAGCTTGATCACCGAGATAAACTAGTCTTATATCATGATTTTTGTATAAAATGATTTCCAATAATGCTTTTCGCGACACTATAGAACATGAATATTTTAGTTTTGGGTGGAAAAGTAGGGGGGTTGAATTGTTTTTTTTCGTATTTGGCAAATATTTGTTTAAAAGCTGTTAAAATGTATACAAGGATTCACTAGTTTCGTGTCATTTGGCCCCAACGACATCTAATTCTAATGATTGAAATTGGCCGTAGTGAATACGACACGGTTGTTCCAAATTTTTTTCCGTTTTCCCCCTCACCGGTTTCTTTCCTCTGTGGTTATCAACCCAATTCCTTAGCTCTTCGCCTTCTACTATCATCTCGCGAAGAATACATATTTTTCCAGTCTTAAAACTATGGGAAAGAATTTAAAGCTATGTCAATATTGCAGATGATACAAGAACTCTTTCTAGAAGAGCATACTGACAGTTATTTAACGCGGTTGCTTGTATAATGATTTTTCATCTGTTCAGGATTACATTAGAAATCTGAAGGTACCGTCGAATGGGGGGGGTAGGGATGGTGTATTTTTCGACGGCCTATAAAAAAGTAGCAATCTTACATCAAATATTCTGGTATTCCAATCAAAACCACTGGACTTACCATTGGAGTAGTCATATTAAAGATGAAAAACACTTCGCAGTTGACTTAAACTTTGATCCAATCATTATAACACTAACATAGATATGTGGTTTACAAAGGATTTAATCTTCAATGCTTGGCATGGTCCTTTTGTCCAAGGCGAAGGATTTTCCAGGTCAGTGATGTATGATGTGTTGCTTACTCATCCTTTGATTTACCTTCTAAAGTAGTTAAACAGGCGTTGTGGACAAATTTTACTCTGTCCGACTTAGGATGTTGGAACAGTAAAAACCACAATTATTTGACAAAGAGAATTATTCAATTCAAGGACAATGGGGGCCATGGAGGTATTAAATATGATACCCTAACATGTATTACAAAGTTTATTGGATTACACAGTACAAAACAGTAGAAACTAAAGATAATAGGTGCAAGCGCCCTTCTCCCGCCACCTCTCAACCAAATTTTTTGTTTAAGTCAGTCGGTGGTCTTGAATTTTTGTTAAAATGCAATTATTGTATTGACAAAATTCCAGTTAAACTTGCAAGATTTCATCATCAAGCTCTCATGGCTTAACAAATTAGGGGTGAGTGGTGGACTACACGTAGGCAGTGGGCGGGGGGGGGGGGGGAACGCAGACGAGGAAGAGAGGGGGAGAGAGCTGAAAGGCAAAAAAAGGGGAGAAGGCCCGGAAAGAGAAACAGACAGACAGAGGGAGGGAGGGA
>JADLZN010011222.1:0-44174 GCA_018155175.1 Sinocyclocheilus anophthalmus
AGTCAACATGACAACAAAACACTTTTGTCTTCCATATGCAGAGAAAACAGGGGACGGGAACAAAAGCTAAGCTGAAACAATTGTTCTTGTGGCTGTTGTGATGTCAGCTTGTTAATATCAACAGCATATTTTATTTATTTAAATCACAAAGCAATATGCTAACAAATGTGACATCCACTGCTGTGTAGGTACGGTGCATAAAAGTAATAATCAAATAGATTATCTTATAATAGTGGATTACAATCAAGGTGAAAACATATCCACCAGACCAATGAATCATTCTTAAAGGGACAGTTCACTAAAAAAAAATGAAAATTCTGTCATCATTAACTTATTGAAAATGTTGGGTAACCAAACTGTATTTGGTTACATTGACTTCCCGGGTATTGGAGGAAAAACACACACATTCAAACACCTATATGTTCCACAGAAAGAAAGTCATACAGGTTGGAAGACACGAATGGCGAGTAAATGTCAGAATTTTCATTTTTAGGTGAACTAACCCTTTAAATCTAGCAATTATATCAAAAAAATCCCAGATGAATCGCAGATGTGGGAATCAAGTTTTAAAATTAATTTTCAATCAGATCAAATTAGTTCAAATTGGTCAGCAATTATGATTGCTTCCATCAATCTGAATCACTGTGTAACAAGAACTTATATTTATATTTTAAGTTGATATTACATTATATTCTAATATATGTGTACATATATACATAGTATGAGGCGCATACAGTACATTATATATTTATATAATATATTATATATTATATCTATATAAATGTAATGTATGCCGCTCATAATATATAGATATATATCTATTATATATATATATATAGATATATATATATATACAGAACATAAATGTAATATCAATAACTCTAACCATGTTTCTGTTTTTACTAGTCAATGAGTAAATTCGCCAGATCTGATATCCAGATTAATACATCACATGGATTATTTATGTATTAGTAAAAATCATGTACATTCTAATTATTATTCATGATCTAAGCCATTACTATATTGATGTCACAACCAGCCATCCGTCCCAACAGTCCCCACTAATGTGAATAATTAAGCATCCAACACCGTATTGGATATGCAAATGATCCAGAGCAGAGCCGTGTTGGTAGACACTTCTAATTCTCATGTACACAGTGCCTGAAATCATGCCAGTGGGTGTTCAGTGTCTGAGGCTGAGGGAAAGTTTGCTGTATACCTGCGGGTAGAACTGACACAGGATGATGAGCTGTTGTTCTTATCTCCATGTAAGAGCCATACCTCAGTAAACCCTTTATTCCTGTCCTCTATATTTTATGAGCTGAGATCATCACATGCAATGAAAGTTTCTCATTTCCTGTGAGGGGGTAAAGCTAAACTTGTAATAATGAAAGCCAAAATGTGCTGACCAACCCCAGCTGCAGTTCTTGTCCATTATTAGAGCCAAGACTAACCAGTTCTTACAAGTGGTGTTGACACATTAAATGTGTGTTTATATCAATTGCAGTGGAGTATGTGTGTACTGTGTACTGTATGTGAATGTTGGGGGGGAGGGGAGTGTTTCTCTACATCTGCACTGATGCATTGTGGGAGATCCAGTCCAGCTGTAGCAGAGAATATTAAAGCAGAATGCAGTATGGCACACCATTACTCTTTCCCATTAAGGTCTGATACCACTGACCTCTACCAAACAGAAAAAGGGCATGATGGGTTCAGTGGAGCTGAAAGGCTTGCCATAATGGTTTGATAGGTTTTCTCCATCTGAATTTTTAATTTTAGGTTGGTCAGCATCTAGACAACATCTTTGCAACATGCATTTTGACAAACAATACTTCCATCTTGTGTGGAGGCTGTGGCTTTTTTTCCAGACAGATGAGAGGTTGTTACTTGGCTTTTGCAAGAGTTCAAGCGTGTTTGCATATGTATGTGTTTGACCTTTTACAACGTTTTGCAATCTTCAATGTATGCCTTTGTAATTTAATGTAGTGATATTCTCTTAATTCAGTGTTCTAATATGTTTCTTTTTCTGTCTTTCTTTCATGCTGATGCTGCGCTGTTGCTCTAAATCAGGTAAGACAGATCTCCTACACGGCACATGTGCATTCACATTTGAGCCCTGAATGGTTTCTGTGGGGAAAGCAATTTCACTTAATTGTTGGTTGGTTTGTTTTCCTGTTGTTTGTACATATGTTTGACCAATCCATTAGATCCACTTTGGTAACTCACCCATTAAACAAAAATAAAATTGGACAGAACAAAATGATGCTTTGCGATCTGACACATCTGTCAGTAAATGTAACATAGTAGCTTTGGGCCTTGATGGTGAGATCTGTTGTGTACAAAAATGTTATATTTTATTTTATTCGTCTTGTCAGGATACAATTCTTTTAACATTTACAACACAATAGGAAAAAGTGTCGCAAAGAGGAAAAAAAAAAAAAAAGTAGGTTGTACAAAAATAACCTATTAGCTATTTTTATTCATCTTGTCAAAATACTAAATTCGCTTGACATTTTTCTGTTAACACAGTAGGAAAGTCGCAGAGAAAAATAAATAAATGCAACATCTGTCATTTATAATATAAAAAAAAACGAGTTGAGCGTCCTTCAAGGACAGCGCATTCACACTTTGCTCCATCCTTATTCTGCTCTGTCAGTCATCGACAACCTGCCTGTTCTGTCTGAGGGCCGTATATTATTTACCACAGGTACAGCCTGCTCTGTGCATCGTTATGCACATGCTGCGCACAGTCCCCGTAAATAAAACGCGTGACGCAGAAAGCATGCGTGCAGCGCGTGCATAACAGTACCGAGTGCATACTAGGGGGGGAGAAAAAAAATCGATACCGTACATGGGTTGGTATCCAGACTTACTCTGTGGGGAATATTTCAGGACTTCGCCATAACTACCTCTTTTTACAGTCGAATGCAAGCTCGATTCATTTTAAGTGCAACACCCACATCTCAAAATCCAATCACCCAATGATGGAAAAACCAAGGTCAGTAAGTGTTCGGTCACAAGATGGAAGAAAAGACTTCACTACTCCTGTTTCATTGAAACTAGCAATTATAGGATACTTTTTTTTGCACGGGGGGCGGGATTAAATTCCCGAATAAAACGCAGTAGCGGTCGGTAACTCTGGTGTAATTTGAACGGGAGCAGGCGGTCTAAACAATTAACAATATCCCGTTCCCGACGTCCTTTTAGAACAGCATATCTGCGCTTTATTCTAATTGACCACCGGTATGCACTAGGGGTGGGTATCTTTAGGAATCTCTGGTTAATATGTCACCAGAGAGAAGTCTGGAGACATATGCAGGAATTCACTGGAATATTAAGTTATGACATTTTGATTAAACATTAAACTTTATTAAAAGACAGAAAAATAAAAATTTAGCATATAGTACGTGGATGAATCATTCACAATAATAGCTACAACAAATTTACAAAATAGGGTGAATTTTCATTTCATGCTGACTTAAATATGTAATGACAAACCTCTTATTCAGTACAATATATTATGGAGTTACACTTCATATATTTGCTCTCTTCATTGCACTCCTCCTTGGGCTGTTTATTTGCATCCAAGCTCTCTAATCTCCAAGCTGATTATATGATGAATAGTGCAATGTTTTTCTCAGTCCTTTTAGCTAATCACTGCTAATTGCAGTCAGTCTTTTAAATACTAAATGAGATTTTCATTCTCACGGTCATTAGTGACTGCTGGTTGTGCAAGAGTGCTTTTTGAAACCGTGTGTTGTGAAAATGACTTCACTGTTGTGAAGTCTTTGACTTTTACAGTTTGTTGTGTCTGGAATAGCTCTGTTGTGTATTTGTTGAAAGTTCGCAGATACCGTCAAAGGCCACACTTTTTTCTTTTGTAGATTAGGCCTCAAGTAAAAGTGTTGTTGTTATGGAGTTACATATTGAATCTTTTTTTTAACTATTGACCTCCAAACAGAAGGTGAAAGCACAGGCTTGTCAGATCTTTCACTAGCTTAGTTACCTTCTACCAAGATAAAAAGTAACTATAAGAACTGCAGTCAGTTGTTACTAACCAGTTTGGTGGATGAAGAATGAGAGAAAGCCCTTTCAAAGTAGTTCAGTTTATTTATTAACTTATTTATTAAAAATGTTAGATGTGTTATTCTTACATTTTACACTCTTGAATTAAATTATTCAGTGTGGGTCCTAGATATGCTCTCTCATATATTGATAAAGCCAGAGGACATAATGACTACCATAAAATAAAGATAGGATTTGTTTGTTCAACATACAGCCCAGCTTATTGATGCAAAAATGTCCTTAGCGATTTATACACAGAGCCTGAGTCACGCAGGGAGAGCAACACATGCTCGAGCTCTGGTAGTGACATCACCTGTCTTGTGGTCAAAGTACAGTTCCTCTATCCGGCTCTAAAACACGCCGCTCTCTCAGAGCTACCAGGCAGCCGACTGGCACACACACACACAGTGACTTAAGAGCAAACTTCAGCGGTTAACTCAAAGAAAAACATGCGAGAGAAAAGAACAGGGAAGTGAGCGAATAGATTTCCCTGCTGGCTTTGGATTGGTGACTTGCTGGATTCCATGAAGCCTTTAGCTTTTCATAGTAGCCTCTCCTGCTTCTTTGCCTTTTAAACAAACTTGGAACAACCTCTCGGTTCCTTTCAGTTTGAAGCCTTCCATTTCTGCCCTTAGAGTCCCTCTCTGTAGTTCTTTAAGGTTGGTTTTCTCTTTTGCCGTGGCGAAATGAGCGCCACTGCATCATACCGACAGTATCTTCAGGACCTCGAGGAAAAAAAAGGTTGGTTTCATTCGATTTCTTTTGTCACTGGTTGGTCTTTTACCATGTATAACATATCCCTCATAACTTATACTCTTAGTCTGTGCGTTTATTACAGTTGTTTGTAAAGATAGCTCACACTGGCACTGTGTAAGTTGAAATCCTGTGTGTTTGTGACTCTCCTCAGGAACGTGATAAAAGCTCAGTCAATGGTAAACTGCAGGCAGGATTCAAATGAAGAGGTCGGCTGCTGTACATTAGCTTGTTAACTCTGTAGTAACCGTATCTGCATGCAGATACTTGAAAACTCTAGTCCTTCGATAAAGGGAGATTTGTAGTTATTGAAAAACTAGGGTCACTATTGGGTTTGTGCAAATGCACCAATATGACCAATATGTGACTCAAGGCTATTGAGATTAACATCAAAGTAAACTCACGCCTTTCACCTTCCCTTAGGCGCTCCAAAGCATTCAAATACGTTGCTATGGTAGCTTTGAGTCATTCACCAGTTATTAGTGTTTTGAGCCATGACTTTTGAGGTTGTTTTGGTAATTGATGCTTTGCGCGTGTCAAAAGTTGGTGTCATTCATCTGATAATCCTGCCCACAATGATAGCTTAGTGGCTGAGTTGATACAAATGTATGAGTGCGCGTTTTGAACAGGGAAGGGTGTATTCCTCTCCTGCTGTGCTGAATGGTCATAATTTAGTTAAAAGGGAGTAGCTCACCTTCATTCAGACTGTCTCTTGCTGTGATCACTTGACAGCCATGTGACTTCTTATTGGTTTGCCTGGATATCAGCACCCATCTGTTTGAACCTTCAAATGACACCCGTTGTCTTGAATGAAGACAACCTAGACTTCCTGCAGACGGTGCCAAAGAGTCACCTTCCATTTGTTATATTGTTAATTGAAGATGGTATGGTATTTATTTCCTTTGAAATTCAATCCCAGATCATGGGGCCGACATTTGTACAGGCTTTTAGAGGATGGAATCAACTGCAAGTGTGTTGACCATATGGAGCACAACGGGGTGGGTGGGGTTGGACCCTAGTAATACCTAGACAGTAATGCTGTTGTCTAAGGCCTGCCAGGTCCTTTACAAGGTAAATCCCAATATTATGTTGAGAAAGGTCATTGTATAAAACATAACTCATCGAAATAATAGTTTCATCAGGTTAAGCTTCAAGAAGATTATGTTTGAGGATACTACAGCCTAGTTGGAATCAAGACCATTAAAGAGAGCAATGTGTACTTTGTCTGTTAAATGGTATTCACTCTTAAAATAAAGGTTCCAAAAAGGGGGTTTAAGCCATAGAAGAACCAGTTTGTGGTCTGTCGATTTTATTGCACGATTCTGAAATCGAAGAAATCGTTTGCGATAATGACAGCTGTTTGCATAGCTTCTCAGTGAACTACGGCTCTGTGAAGTAAATGCTGCTCCATGTGAAAGCATGTGAAAATACCACATTTAATACCATGTTTTTACTCAACTCACGTCATAACGTTAGTCGAGTGTTTTAAATAATTCCTTCTGTGAGATGATGTGGCTTCTAACATGGAATAAGGCACGCAACACATTTCATAGTATTTAAGCAGTGATAAAGGCGTTGCATTATAAATATACTTTATTTTAAAATTATAATAATAAGAACACGATAAACCGTATATTGCCGTAGTCGTGTGTTTATTAGTCACGTTGAATCAATGAAAGCAGTTTCTTCTGTTTATTCAGCTGCAGCGATAGGCATTTTCTCGGTTTCTTCTGCGAGGCGTATTTGGAATTTCAGCTCGAGAGCGCCCTCTGGCCTATGGATGGAGATTTACTACTGATCACACAACAGTGCTTCACTGACAAGATGCGCATGACAAATGCAGCTTAGGGCGAATCGCGAATCTAGATTCCATTTCAATTTATCGTGCAGCCCTAGCGTGTAGTAGAATTAGGCAAGGTATAGCTGTGGTAAGTTGTTGGGGTGGATGATGTTTCAGGTTGGAGCCCCTGGACTGTGTTTGAAGACAGATGGTAGATGAATGTGTGTAGATTAGAACAGCAGGTATATATGCAACGGCTAGTGTTTGTCTCTTGAAATCTGGTCACTGCGGCATGACTTGCTGTGCTGTCTCCCCCAGAACTATAATCCACCTAACCCTGATTAGTCTCAATCCCCCTGAACCCTGGCACAGACTCTGCAGGCTCACCACCAAGCTGCAGACAGTCCATTTTCTAACTCACTGAGGTCTTTGCTGTGGTGCCTTTTGGGCTTCTCCAAGGTCTATAAACAGATTGCATTCTTCACTTGTGTTCATACTCAGCAATTATTCATCAAATACACGCCCCACCTCTCACACTGGGGAAGTCGTGGCCTAATGGTTAGCGAGTCGGACTCGTAACCCAAAGGTTGCGGGTTCGAGTCTCGTACCGGCAGGGATTGTAGGTGGGGGGAGTGAATATACAGCGCTCTCTCACACCTTAAATACCACGACTGAGGTGCCCTTGAGCACCAACTGCTCCCCGGGTGCCACAGCATAAATGGCTGCCCACTGCAATAAGTGAAGTTTACTGTTAAGTGCACTGATGTCAGACTCATTTGAATAATAAATGTTCACGGTGTGTGTGTGCACTTTGGATGGGATAAATACAGAGCACTAATTCCAAGTATGGGTCACCATACTTGGCCACATGTCACGTCACATCACATGTGCCGTCAGACAGCTGGCAGAGAAGAATAGCTTTGCAGCATCCAACTTCCCATCTGTGCAAACATAGGATTTATTACATACTGCAAAGCTTTGTAAAGATGCTCCATAAATGTCAACTTGAGCCTTAGGCGCTCACACACTACAGAAAACTGAATTTTGATGAATAGGAATGTGCGAGATCTGTTTTGAGGATGTGAAAAGGACAGGTCAGTTGAAATCAGGTAGATACAGGGAATTGGATTTGGGTCAGCAGGGCTCCAGACTAACTATTTTTACTAGGAGCACTGTAGCCCCTGACTGAAAATCTTTAGGAGCACAAGCTGAAAATTTAGGGGCGCACCTTTATTTTTAAACATATTTTACCCATTTTAACTGTATTACTGACAAGTGCTTTGATAATAAATAAACTTAACTCATAGAGATTACAATGTGCAGTATTCTTTTAAGTCAGAGAGATATGGAAAAATATATATATATATATATATATATATTATATATACAGTGGGGCAAAAAAAGTATTTAGTCAGCCACCAAAAGTTCTCACACTTAAAAAGATGAGAAAGGCCTGTAATTTTTCATCATAGGTATACCTCAACTATGATAGACAAAATGAGGAAAAAAAATCCAGCAAATCACATTGTAGGATTTTTAAAGAAATTAATTGGTAAATTCCTCGGTAAAAATAAGTATTTGGTCACCTACAAACAAGCAAGATTCTGGCTCTCACAGACCTGTAACTTCTTCTTTAAGAGGCTCCCCTGTCCTCCACTCATTACCTGTATTAAAGGCATCTGTTTGAACTCGTTATCAGTAAAAAAGACAACTATCCACAACCTCAAACAGTCACACTCCAACTCCACCATGGCCAAGACCAAAAAGCTGTCAAAGGACACCAGAAACAAAATTGTGGACCTGCACCAGGGTGGGAAGACTGAATCTGCAATAGGTAAGCAGCGTGGTGTGAAGAAATCAACTGTGGGAGCAATTATTAGAAAATGGAAGACATACAAGACCACTGATAATCTCCCACGATCTAGGGCTCTACGCAAGATCTCACCCCGTCGGGTCAAAATGATCACAAGAACTGTGAACAAAAATCCCAGAACCACACGGGGGGAACTAGTGAATGACCTGCAGAGAGCTAGAACCAAAGTAACAAAGGCTACCATCAGAAAACACACTGCGCCGCCAGGGACTCAAAACCTGCAGTGCCAGACATGTCCCCCTGCTTAAGCCAGAACATGTCCAGACCCGTCTGAAATTTGCTAGAGAGCATTTGGATGATCCAAAAGAGGATTGGGAGAATGTCATATGGACAGATGAAACCAAAATATAACTTTTTGGTAGAAACTCAACTTGTCGTGTTTGGAGGAGAAGAATGCTGAGTTGCATCCAAAGAAAAACCATACCTACTGTGAAGCATGGGGGTGGAAACACCATGCTTTGGGGCTGTTTTTCTGCAAGGGACCAGGACGACTGATCCGTGTAAACGAAAGATGAATGGGGCCATGTATCGTGAGATGTTGAGTGAAAACCTCCTTCCATCAGCAAGGGCATTGAAGATGAAACGTGGCGGGTCTTTCAGCATGACAATGATCCCAAACACCCCCCCCGGGCAACGAAGGAGTGGTTCGTAAGAAGCATTTCAAGGTCCTGAAGTGGCCTAGCCAGTCTCCAGATCTCAACCCCATAGAAAATCTTTGGAGGGAGTTTAAAATCCATGTTGCCCAGCGACAGCCACAAAACATTACTGCTCTAGAGGAGATATGCATGGAGGAATGGGCCAAAATACCAACAACAGTGTGTGAAAACCTTGTGAAGACACAGAAAAACGTTTGACCTCTGTCATTGCCAACAAAGGGTGTATAACAATGTATTGAGATGAAATTTTGTTATTGAAATAATACTTATTTTCCACCATAATTTGCTAAAAAATTCTTTAAAAATCCTACAATTGATTTTCTGATTTTTTTTTCTCATTTTGTCTCTCATAATTGAGGTATACCTATGATTTGAAAATTACAGGCCTCTCTAGTCTTTTTAAGTGGGAGAACTTGCACACTTGGTGGCTGACTAAATACTTTTTCCCCACTGTATATATGATATATATGAGATTGATAAAATACTATGTTTGGCCTTAATAAGTCGTTAAAACAATATTATAATAGATATTTATTCATTTTAGAGTACATTTGGAAAAGATTTGTTCCTGCATAAACCTGGCCAATGTTGGTTTGGGCAGTTTCTGCTGCCCTACACATTACCTGTTTACTCTCTATTCAAGTTACATAATATTTTGTGCTATTGTGTTATTATAATAAGTGAAGTGAGCTTTACTGTTCAGTGCACTGATGTTAGACTTATTTTGGATAATAAAGTTTATTTTTAAATTGTTAAATACCGTGCCTCCATTACATAGGCCTATGTTTTTCACATCATTATAAGTGTTTGATCACAACATTTGAGTGATCATTGCAAAAAAATGTGTTTATGTATATTTATTCTGTTTATGTAGGCTATATACTGTATTCTATATACAGTACCAGTCAAATGTTTGGACACACGAATGGGAAGTGTGTCCATTCGTGTGTCCAAACTTTTGACTATACTGTACTATAATATAGCCTACACATAAAGTATATCGGTATCATTCCTTTTTTACTCCATAATATCGGTATCGTCCCCCAAAAAACCCATATCGGTCGGGCTCTACAAAATTTACTTGCACCGGCAGAAAAAAATGGTCGCACAATGCGACCATCTGGTCGCAGTCTGGAGCCCTGGTCAGTGATATGATGCTCTTTGTGATGCTTTCGTAATTTCTATTTAAAAATGGTATTGACAAATGATGATCATGTTTTCCATTTCTAAATTCAAGTCACCTTTAAATAAAAATTGTTTATTCATATTTTTTTATAGAATACTGCAGTGTTTATTATAAATTATTTATCCATGCACATCTTTTTTTTTTTTCTTGTTTTTAAATATTTCAGGGTAATGTCCTGTGATATTTATGAATCAGTAATCCATAGACAATAATATAATTCAAATAAATTAGATTTTTTTTTTAGTATTTTTCCTTTTCTCTATCATGGACACTCTTATTTATCATTGAACCGTTTATGAAAGCAAAACTGTTTTCGTCCGTTTAAAATTGTCATTCAAAAATAAGTGCCTACATCAGTGTGTTAAAAGTTAACTGACCGAGCATCACTTTCACCTTCCTTTTGCTTTTTACCAGAGGCCGTCTATTTGGGTCACCTTGTAACATTTTTGATTCGGTTAGTACATGACCTCATATCACATGCTGATCCCCCTTAGTATTCAGTAGTATTTCTACTGTCTCATGCAAGTCTGTCACACATGCTGAAGCTCCGGAAAGCACTGGCTTTAATTGCAGACTTCCTGGGTGGTTCAAGTAAACCCCTCTGGCCCAGAGTGCTCTGGTGTTACTGATCAGCTAACTATCAGCCCTGATGTGTTTCCTACTCTTGATTATATCATCACATACCATAACGAGCCTTTGATCTGCCGCCCAGACTCACGGCCCCACCAAATTTTAATCACACAACCTCTCTGCCAATGGCTCTGTGATGGAGTGCCTGTTATGGATCATGGTAGTTACATTAAGAGTTGTAAAATACAAATTAATTTGATTTAACAGACACACAGCTGGTGACTGAAGGATGATTTCCTGCTGGTCATCGCTCACTGATTTCACAGTGTTGCAGTTGCAGAAAATTGTTTTTCGCAATTTTTTCCCCCCTAGAGCAAAGTTCAGACTACCTTGTTTGCTTGTGTGTGCATGTTTGTATAATTGTGTGTATGTGCGTGTGTGTGTGTTTGTCTGAGATGTGATTAATTGATTGATATGAAGATTATTTATTTGCTTAATTTAAATATCCATAAATATAAATACTTACCATGCATTGCAGATAGAATTGTTCCCACAAATTACAAGTTTAAATGATGTATATAAAACACAGCTTAAATTTGATGTTTAACAACACATTTGGTTTTGATCAGTAAGATTTTGCTCCCACTCTGGTTTCATTTGACATGTATATGCGTGCTCTAGTTTGAAGTATGACAATGTCAGTTACATTTTAATGCCTTTTTAATCCGTTTTCACCATTTTAAAGCAACCACTGTTGGAGGTTGTCTGTATGCAAAGCACTGAATAATCATAATGAAGTTGTTGATTGTTATTTGCCTTGTAAACTATTGTTGTTGCAGTCCTAGCGGAGATGCACAGAAGGCACGAAGGAATAGTATGCCAGTGCGTGCAGGCCGAGGCAGTGACAGAGATAAGCACTCTGCATATCTCCTGAGTGCCAGCTGGGTGTGGCAGACCCAGATGAGAAACCAACTTCAAAACAGCAAAACACTGCTAGTGAAAAGATGAAGGCGTTATTACACAGTCCTTTCATGCCCTCTGTGGGCATGTCCTAAATTCGGTTTAACTGTACATTTCAGGGCTGATTCTGCGGTCCTGTCTTATTGCTGTTCTTAAAGTTTATCTTTTTTAAAGTGTGTATTTCATTACCTTCTCTGTGTATCCATTCACTCGCTGTGTAATTAGGGTGGATCGATACCACATTTTGGCTTAGGTAGGACACCAGGCTCTGGAACTAAGGCAGCAATTAAACAGCTACAGGTGGCTGATGAAATGATTTAATAGATTTAGTGTTAATAATTTGGGATTAAACGAATAGTTCACCCAAAAATGAAAATCTGATGTTAATTTACTAACCCTCAGGAAATCCAATATTGTTTGGTTGAGCAGTTAATTTGTGTGACACATGAACATTACTTTTAACTTAGCTAAATATTGATTTATGTGCACTACCGTTCAAATGTTTGGGGTCAAATTTTTAAAGAATTTTTTTTATATAAATAAAACCTTTTTATAGCAAAGGGCACATTAAAATTGGTCAACAGAGAAATTTAAAATGTTACACAAATAATATGTTTCAACTAGATATGTTTGAGCTGGCATTCATCAAAAGATCTGGAAAAAGATGTCCAGTTCAAAAATATTAAGCATCACAACTGTTTTTGGTGATTATACTAATATAAAGGTTTCTGGAGCATCAAATTAGCATATTAGACATGTTCTCGAATTATGTGAAACTGAGGCTGTGTAATTTCTTGATGCTGAAAAAATTCAGCTTGCCATCAGTGGACTAAAGAACATTTGTTAACAAGTATGCAAATAGATACACTCCGGAACCTAAAGCGGACCATTTGCAAAAAAAAAAAACTGATTTTGTGCGCACAAAAAAACGTTTTGCGAGCTCACGCATTACAGGTCCGGTTGCATCGCTTCTGCCATCTTACAACGAAGAAAACAAAAGCATGGATGTGCATGAATTAGCCTAATTGAGATCAATATTTTCTCATGCACGCGCGAAAGTTTCAGTAGTGTTTAAATTACAGAATGAAACTGCGTCATTGTCAGATGATCAATTTAATGTGTCAGTGTAGTTTTTACACTTCATATTACACTGTCTTAACTGCTGAATTGCTCTGAATAGCAGCACAATGTTACATGAATCAGATATAAAATCATTTTTGATATCGCTTTTTAGTACCACTCTAGTATACTGCCCCACTCTACTATATAATAATCTTACCATATAGTGGTAAGCTGCTCTCTCTTAAGGTTGTACAACCAAGTTAAGTGACTGGTTGCTGTCTCCATAATCACAGAGGATAGTTAGAGGGTAATTATTGCTGTAGAGATTGTGGTGGGAAGATCTATTGTCCCAGTCTTGTGATATGCATATGGGTGTGTTTGTGATGTGTGTAGGAGTTCCCAGCAGTGCCCTGAGCTTTGCTCATCTTCATAGTGCAACTCTGTTCCTCCCCTACTTACTCAAATGAGGCATTACTGATAGAGACTCCTCACGCAAACGTTTTGTCTTTCCACCAGTCATTCCATGTTTCAGCTCAGAGGCTTTGGTTTCAAAACCTGTCATTTCCTTTTCAGACCAGTCTTTGTTGTTTTTAGATTTATTTTTGTGAATTATAGATCAGTTCTTCTTGGTTGGTTTTGAGAAGATTTAGGCTTGCATGTGTTTTTGGTGCTTTGTAATTCCATTTTGACTGTAGTGCATATTTTTCCTAATCATAATTCAGATCAGCTGAATGCAGTTTTGCTTAAATTGACCCAATATAATCATTTTAAAAGGTCACCTGATTTACGTTATCTTGCATGTGGCTGATGTATTTAATAATCCTTCAGGGAAGCTAATTTCATATTAGTCAATAAAAATGAATAAAAACATGTCAATAAAAACATTGTTTACAACACCTTTGACCTTCTGGCTTACACAATTTTATTCTGTTCGTGTATGTTGGTTCTCCACCTTGACATTTGCTCTTTGCATCTCAAACTAAATCACTTATAAAGCTATCAACTGATACCAGCAGATGTTTATTACTGATCTGCAATGAACTGCAACTTATTGCTCAGGCTTTCGTTATGGTGGGTGATTGATTAGTTCTCACTGCATTGTTATTACCTTCAACATCCCCAAAATTAAATTTTCTTGGCAGTTGACTTATCAAATCTTTCTAATAGTACATTTTATTTGCTTGCTTGCATTTTAATTTCTATTGTTCAATGTAAACACCTACTGAACCTAGTAGTTTCTCAAGAAAATGTTAGTAGGCAATGCGAAACTCACTGTTGCTAAGGTGTCTTGAGCAGTTTTAGCTTAGGAAAAACCCCTAACCTTACGTATGAGCAAAAGTGACATTCATTGCGCCTTCACCAAGATTGTAGTGAATGAGTCAGAGCTTAGTGACATTGCTCAGCCATTGACGAACAAAGATAGAGAAGTGAATCTTGGTAGTAAGCACCTTTCATTTGAGGAGAAGCAAAATACAGATGATCATCCATCACCAATCCATCATCCTTCCCCATCTTGTTAAGTAGAATTATTGCTTTGGATAGCAGCTTTATCTTGGGAATTATCATACTTGCGGTGTTCCAAAACCTCGGCAGCATTGTAAGGTATCATTGTCCATTTTCTAAATGCATTTGAGCATACGTTTCTCACATCAAACTTCATCTTCTGGTGAAATGTCAGACTTCTCTCTGGTGACACATGCAGGACATCTCCAATCATTTAGTCTGCTTAAACCCTGAACCTTTCTTATGGTCGACCACAAGTTCGATCACAAATCAACATTCAATGTATAAAAGAAATATCCGCCTTATTTTTCAACAGAGACAGTAATGAATATTTTTTGATATTCAGTTTCACTCCATCAGTATGTCAGAAGACATATGTCACTATTTCTGTTACCTTGCTGCTTTACACGCTCTTCTTACAGCAACGTGGGAAAGATTTTATCACTTGAGCTAAACCATCCCAGTAAATCAATGCAGATATACATTGCAGTAGGTTTATTTTGTTTGTTTGTGTGTAAAAATGGAGAGAAAGCAAAAGTTATTGATAGTGGACATTAAACCAGGAAGTTGTGCCGCATAAGAGAGTTAAATAGTGGTGATTCTTTGTGGTTTTTTTTAACCTTACGCCTGCTAAACCATTGCCTGTAAACATGTCTTTTTTATCTGTGTGTGTGAGAGAGAGTTCTTACATTCATGGATATTTGTTTGTTTCTTCTGTACTGGTTGGGGCCTGTTGATCAGATGAATGGATGTTGGGGCCCCATGCTTCTCTCATTTAGTTTCCCTCTCATGGCCCCAATATCTCACTTAATTCTCTTTCTTCTCACCATTTTCTTCTCGTCCCAGTTAGATATTTTTTCACCAGAAGTTTTCATAATGGATGATTTCATTTTAATGCTGACAGCACATGCAATTAAAACACTCTAGAACCGCTTCCCTTGTTCTTAGCTTCTATAATCTTCGTCTTTTCCCCTTTTTGCCCTCTATCTCTCCTGTCCTTTATAGTTAGGCATTGTGGTAAACTTCAAACAAGCCGAAGCTCTCAAGGGTCCAGTCCTTCTCAGCAAGGCTTGGGCTCCAAGCCTAGAGTGGCTTGATAAAAACGGATTACCTTTCCTTAATGAAGCAGCTGCGGTCAGACTCATTAACAAGGCAACTGGTCATTTAATGAAAATATAATAAAAAATAAGGTTTATAATAAAAAAAAATACCTGCATTACTGTTTGACAACATTTAGACTCACATCATACACACAGACAAACTCATGCTAATGGACACAAGGCCTTTCTTCTTGTTGAAGTAGACACTCTTGGTGGCCCTTTCCCATAGTACAGTGTGTGACTGGCTGCACTGAGCACACACAAAGCTCAGCTGTGAATCCCTTCATGCTAACTGCTTCCCGCTCTACACCATTCCACATCCCAGTGAAACCCAGTCTCAAACACCACATTCCATTTGAGAATGGCCACAAGTTTCTTATAGAGGTGACTGCAATGATCACTGAAGAACACAATAATTGACTTGAATCAAACTTTAAAGCAATTTTAATAGGGTTTGGCTTGTCATCCATTACAAACTCCATGTCATTCCAACCGTAAGACACTCCATAGAGAAACCAAGGCAACTGAAATGTTCCTAGGCCCAGAAACGTAGTAAGGACATCGTTAAAATAGTCCATGTGACATGCGCATGCGTCGTGGTACTCACGATAATTGAATAAAGTTGTTGGTTTTGGTTTATTTGCGCACAAAAAGTGGCAGCAAGCAAGACCGTGTCATTCTCACTTTTGAAAACATTCTGACAAAGTTAAGCGTCAGTGATTTGTCAACTTTCCCAAGTTCCCGCCACTGGAAAAGATGCATCAACTGGACTTTGGTCAATGTCTCTTTTGGGTCCCTCACAGGGAAATAGAGGTCTTTTAATGAAGGGTCAAGTAGCTGACAGAGGGCAAGACCGGTACCTAATTACCGGTTACCGTGGTGATGACAGGAGCCAGAGGAAAATGGAGGTGATGGTGACGTTCTTTCTTCAAGTCTTGTATTTGTGTATCCTCCTACATTCCACCCCTTCTTTTGATCTTTTCTGTCTTTCTTTCTTTCCCTGGTCTCTGTCCTTTCCCATCCCCGACCTCTTCTTGAAATGTGTCTCTCTCACGACCTTCTCTCTCTCCACATCCCCTCCCCCACTCCCCCTCTTCCATTCTTTTCCCACTATTAACCTGTGATTAAGTAAGCCTGTCATCAGCTCGGGAGGTTTGGCTCCTAGGTGAAAGAGGGATGAGAGACTTGCGCTCTTTCACCACAGAGGTGTGAGAGTAAATCTTTTCTTTTTTTCCCCCACTTCATTCCTACCGTATGAACCGTCTCTCTGTGCTTGCCTAATGACTTTGTGCTCCACTTCCTGGCTGCAGTGGCAAAGTGGCTCAGTAAAAAGGACCTTTTAAACAGCGTTGAACTGAGTCCAGGCAGCTCAGCCATCGGCTCTGACGCAGCCATGGTGTCAGTGTCTACACAACAGCACACAAACACTCACGTTAGTTTCACTGACTTCATGGCAGATTAACTTTAAAGACGAACTGAGTGAGAGTGAAGTGAGGTGATACACACCCACACGTGAAAAAATATCAGCTGTCTATACCGCGGCTTGTGTCCTGCATCTTACTGCTGTTCCCCTTTCGGCTTTGACTGCTGGGTAAACTAATGACATTTAGTTCGGTCGTTTACATTTTATTTTGAAAATGAAGCTCAGCCGATTAGGGTAGGGAGGGCTTTACATTTCCGACTCGTGCGCGGTTTGCCAACACAATACACTGGGTCAATTGGCCAGTAGAGCATACTGCGCTGTTCAAGGTGTGTACTTTGTTAAAAACGATGTGTTTGAGAGAGTTGGGGCATAGAGGACCTACAATAATGTCAGTATTTGAAAAAGTGTTTTTTGAACATTAAAGCATGGTCAACTATGCTGTTCACACAAAAACAAACAAACAATACACCAATTAATGATCTTTAAAAAAGCATCATATACACAAAACCCCTTTTTGTAAGACCAATACAGAAAAAATCGCATATTTTGTTACATTTTGAAACGAAAAGGGTTAAATTTGAGCATTATTTTAACCATCGCTGTCATCGTCGACCGCACTTCCACAGTATATTCAGCAATCTCCTCTATTCAAGATCTCAGGCATAGTCTCAAAAAACTCTCGTTTTCAATGACTTCATATTCGCATATTTTTGATCACGGGCAGCTTATTCCACAGCTAGACAAATGCAGGACATTAATTTTCATTGCATATACCATGTGCTCTGGCCAAATCATTCAAACCAGTGCAATTTTTGCATGTAATGATATTCGTTTTGTTTTTTCCTGCCGTAAATTATGAGTGAAACGTCACGTCTCACTTGTGTAGCAAACATGACACCTGGGATTGAGTCCTCAGATATGTAAATATAGTTGCGCAGAAAAAATACTTACACATTTACATACCTCGGGTCTGTAGCGACCCTGTACACTTTTTACAAAAAAAAATTAATCAGAAAACTGGCATTATTTTATATTTTACTATTTTTTTTTTCTTGTTATATTGTTTATAATTAATTGATTGAGGAATATTAAGAAAGTTGATGTCTAACTTAAAAATTAAGGAGGGAGAGGGTAGAGAATGATGCCCCGGGTCGCTAAAGACCCGAGGTATACATTTAAGGGTTCATATGTCTTTTTTAATCCTCTGATAGCTATCTGGATTTTCGCAGACATTACACGTAGTTTTTCAGTCCACTACCTTAGAAATCATTGTAATATACTGATTGGAAAGCTCAAAAGAACTTTCTTACTATCAAGTAGTTTTGTGGAACCATTTTTTCTTCTTTCTTTGATCATAAAAAGGTCAAAAGAACACATTTATTTGAAATAGAAATCTTTTAAGCAACACTAATCATCAATGTACTTTTTTATCAATTAAAAAGTTGTTATTTCTTTCCAAATGCTTTTAAAAAACCTTACCACGCCCAACATTTTTCCCCAAGGTGTTGTATAATAATCTTTACCCAGACACAAGAAGAAACTAAAAAACCAATCATTAATACAATGAATTATGCCTCACTACAAATTTTCTAAATCAAGGTATGCGATCACTATTCACGTTTATCATTACCAAACATGCACTCATCCTCAAAAGACCTAAACAAGTCCCCATCCTTACAACCCACTTATACTTTCAAAACATGTAAACAATTTTAAACCTTTTAAAACCTGATACAAAGCAAAGAAGGTTCTATCCAGACATTTAAGTCTGCCTTTCCTCTGTTACATTCCGAGTTCCCCATAACTTCTCTAGCATTGGCTCTACTCCTGATTCACTGGAACCCAAACACTGAGGCCTTCTGTATATTATCAGACTAGCTCTTGATAATCTGAGCCACCTGCTGGTAAATCTGCAACGACAGGCAATCGACGCGGTTTAGGGACCACCACTGCAGAATGAACGTTCAAAACATCAGTCTTCAGATTATGGATGTCCGATCCTCAACCACGATTCGCTTCACGATTTTGATTTCACTATTCGATTCACGATTATTATAATTTTTTCTAACAAAATGAGATTTAAGACAAATTAAATGTGTCCTTTTATTATTGCTTGTGCAAAATGCTGCCATTTTTCTTGTGAAATAATATATTAATATAGCACTTGCATATTATTGCTGTTTTGTAGGTTTTGATTGCTTCTATTGTCCTCAACTGTAAGTCGCTTTGGATAAAAACGTCTGCTACATTACAAAATTTAAATATAATGTAAATGTAAATTCCAAAACTAAATTGAAATTTTAAAACAAGCCCCAAATCAAATAAATATCATAAATAAAAGAAATCTCTTCATATAAACCAAATAAGGCTTTGTCTGTGCTCTTTTCTTTTAAAATTAGAGGCAACCACTGCATTTTAATCATGATCCAAAACATACATGCAACAGGAGCAGTTTTTTTTAATCTAAATTAGGTTGTATAATTTAGAAATTTGAAGCAAAAACAGAATGGTTTGACTTCAGTTTTGTAAAACTATAAATACAAATATCTGCATGAAACAGCAGAGCTGAATGAGACTCAGCTTCCCTCTCTGCCTGCAGGTGGCGCTTAAAGCGTTTCCTTGGTTTTCCACTGTAAACAAAGCAGAGATGCACTTATGAACTTTAATATGCATTACACAGAGGCAAGATGAAAATAAAAAATACCATCTAAACTTTTCTAAAGACAGTAGTTCCCCTCAGACATATATTCATATAAACTCCTGCCCCTAATTGAATTGTGATTTGTTTAGCATCTCAACTGATTTGAATCCTCACATATTTGAATCGATTTTCAACCGTCTCGCAGTTAATCGTTACTCCCTACTTCAGATATACTAAAAGAACAGCATATGACTATTCACCAACTATTTACTACTCCAACACAGAAGAAAACATCTGCTAGTGGAAAACCTCAACATTTCCTACCCACCAATAAGTTTAGTGTCAGTTGAACCGTCATGTCCTTATGTAAGAACTGTGAGAGTCGGTCAGTCATCAGACTAGTGCAGTTTCCATGGCCTCACACAGTATTTAGGCTCAAATGTTTTAGCTTTTTTGCGGTCAGACTCATGAACTGTCATATTCTTGATTAAATATATATATCTATAATGATATTAGTAATATATATTATATATATTATATATATCTCTATTATCTTATATATATATATATATATATATATATAGCTATCTGAAAATCAGATGACAGGCTAACTCCACTATGAAGACAACACTGGCACAGGAAACCAAGCTTCAAAAAAGGACAAACAGCAATAAGTGATTAACAGATCAGAGAGAGACAAGCAAGACCACCATCCCAGAGCACTCAGTCATTCTGTTGAAACTTTATATTTCAGTGGACTCCAAACAATCTATGGAACGATATTCTGGACAATTTTCAAAAGGAATTGCAAATTGTATTTTCAATTGTGTTTTCAATGTGTGGACGCATAAATTGTGGCATAATTCAAATGCAATTGCAAATCCTGCGTTAGTGTTTGCATTTTCGCTTTCGCGAACGCACAGCTACTGCCAAATTTCAAATGAAAAAGCATAGTCCATTTGCAACTGTATTTCCCATTTCTTAGGAGTTACGAGCCTGTCATATTAAAATAGCAATATTAATTACCACGTCTGCTTTTTCACTCTCACTGCGTTGCGCATGTAACCTCCAAGTGCATCAAGTGCAGTGAAAACGGTAAAAGGTCTTGAGGCAGGTTAATCTCTATTACAGATTAAAAGTGTAAGTGAGAGTAAACCGGGAGAGCTGCAGAGACAGGGGAAAGCGTTTGGTTTATAGTGAATATTGACCTATTGTGCGTACCGTTGTGGCTCCCGCTGTTAGAAGGGGATAATCGCTACATTTGGGGTAAGAAAGACATAATTATGTGTTGTGCCAAGAAGGTTGCACTGTCTGTTCGTTCACACAGGTACGAAACTGATTGGCAGCTGCCTTTAGCGGCGCCTTTACCGATTACCTCCATTGATCAGAGCATTCGGCACGGTCGTCTGTGAGGGACGTCACCTCCCAACACAAACACGCCCCCTAGTATAGTCCCGCCACCTCACATTGATTGACAGCTTTCCGTGTAGACATCGGATATTCAAATGCAAAAGGAATTGCGATTCCATTTGAGTTTTGGCAGGTTACATGCGCGACGCAGCGAGAGTGAAAAAGCAGACGTGGTAATTAATATTGCTATTTAAATATGACAGCTCGTAACTCCTAAGACACGGGAAATACAGTTGCAAATGGACTTTGCTTTTTCATTTTAAATTTGGCCGTCACTGTGCGTTCGCTAAAGCGAAAATGCAAACGCTAATGCAGTATTTGCAATTGCATTTGGATTATGTCAATTTATGCGTCCACTATTGAAACCTCAATTGAAACTACAATTTTGCTAGTCATTTTGAAATTGTCCTAACTATCGTTCCCCATAAATCCACACTATGTGGCTGACAGTTTTTCCAAAACAATTACAGACACATGGAGTGAAAAACTTACAGTACTTAACTTAAAGTACAATTTGAATATAATTAATGAATATATTTACCTTTAGGTTGTTCAGAGGCACCACCTAATGAGAAACAAACAAATAAACAACAGGAAAAACAAAGAAATCTTTTACTATTCAAGAATAAGTAAAAATTTAAAGTTATGAACCAAATGGCAAGTATTTGCCATAAGTAAGGAAATAAATACCATTTTGATCATTATCAGGAATGTCTGCTCCTCGCCCTTAAACCAAAACCAACAACCACAGTCAGATTCATTCACAGCACTGAAGTACGTCATAGAAAAGCACATTAAATAACAAATGCTTTTATTTTATTTTTTTAGGTAATTGTGATTGCATTAAGGGCTTGCAAATGGGTTGTACGTGAAACTTAGCTATATTTGAGTCATAAAAACCTGAGAAAACCCAAAACTAAGAAAAATAATGATGCAAACCTCCACTTTGGCCTCCATCGGGCTGGTATTCACCCCCTTCCTTCACATCAAAAAGGTCTTTGTCATCAAAAGTTCCACCACCTTAATGTGTAATACAGAGAAGAATCGGATTGGGTTCAGTGATCATTCTTCAACTTCAGTAATCTTTCAGTCCCTAAGACTTTTTAAAGTGTAAACAATACACTATTTTTAACTTACAACATTTTCCCTAGGATTCACTTAACCTTAACTGTCACTGTCCCACCTGTGGGACGTTTGGCACTCTTTTTTGTTTGTTGTCTTTTTTTCTATCAAATCTTTTAGTAATCATCATAAATCATATATCATTTCAAAGCTTAGAAGCCCAAGATTCATCCCGTAAAAACCATTTCGAAATCAGACATTGCATTACCATGGAAATTATGATTTTTTTCATATCAACATTAAATTTGGAACATAACTTATTTAGACATATGGCTTTAATTTTATAGCAATTTTAGAGTAAAACCTGTTGTGTAAAATATTTATTATATATAAAATAAAATTAATAGTGCCTTTTCTTTACAGTAAATGTAAACTACTATAACTTTTTGATACTTAATTCACTTCTGCAATAATCTGCTGATTTGTCTTCTTTAAAAAGAGACCAACCTTATGTCTGTATTCCAAAGTGTTCATAAATTACAACAATTTAAGTTTGGATAATGCACCTGCATGCCTATTTTAAAAAATGTGGGGTGACAGTTAAGGGATTAATTTGAAAATTACTGACAAAATGTGGACAATCCATGATTTTTGTCAATAAAGACCATAAAATCATGTTTTGTTTGTGGGTTTTAGCATGCATGTGTTAACGTTTATCTGTAAGCTAGTGTGCTCCTAAACTTGCTATTATGAGGATACACACTCAAATTTTACATTTATATTTTCTTGATACCAATCAAATATAATGGTGCACTTCAAATTCTCGTCAGAATTTCTGACCAATCAAATGCTCTCTAAAATCTGAAGTGCCATGTTCTTGTCTAAAATAAGTCACTTGTTCTTATATTTATTAATTCCTATTTAGTAAATTCAACATACTGCACTATATATAGAGAACAGAGAATGCACAGAATAGACAGCAATTCACAATTTAAATATGCTTTCCATTGGAGATCAAGCATCTCAAATGGTTAGTCAGCCTCTGCATTATAAATAGCACTGAAGAGTAGACAGATGAGACAACACCAGTATCATCACCAACATAAATTGTATGCGTTTCAAGCTAAACAATTATTACTGTTTACGGTTTCATATTAAATATAAAGAGAGAATCTATTTGACTTAATATAATACAACTGCGGCTATCTCAAGCGACCATGTGCTGGGCTGTGGTGTAAACAAAACATTGACTGCTTTTTTTTTTTTTTACAGGGACAAGTTCTTTGATATATTACATTCTGACTTCATATGTAAATCTGAAATATGTCAACACCTTGAGGTCATGCGTTATTAAAAATAGACACCATCACAAGACCATAAAAACAGATGTTGGCAGAAACATACCAGTTCCTCTATCTTTGGGTGGGACCACAGGTTTTTTGGGCTCAGTATCTGCAGAGAGAGATAAAGAAAAAAGAAAACATGGCATAATGTTACTGCTTAAAAATTATTCTAAACAGCACCTTTAAAACAAGCAGAAAAGGAAAAGTAATAACATTGGCAAAAGCCATGAATAGCAGCACAGGATCTATTAAGTTGTAGTTTTAAATGAATATTTAAATTATATTAATACATACCCATATCAATTATTTTTAAAGGGATTTCTCAAAATATCCTCTTTTGTGTTCCACAGATGAAAGTCAGTCATTGTTTGGAATGACATGAGGTTGTATATCATGAGTAATTAAAGTTGCAAGCAGCGTTGAAATAGCCCTCGCACCCAGTTACCTCCACCTTAGAAAAATTGTGAACGGTGGGCAATATGCATTTAAAGTAGTAAATATGAGAGGAATATGTAAAATTAATTTATATGTGCCAATCTTCCTGCTGCCAGTTGGTGGCGCTATGACTATAACTGAATGTGGGCATGAAGATGTCTTAAGGGTCGCATTAGATCACACTTGCACTGGTAAAGTGAACTCAGCCTGTGAAACAGAAGCTGCTCCGGAGCAGGTTATCTTCAGAGAGCAAGTTACTATGGTTACTGACATACCCTGAAAGTAAACTCCGATTTTGGAACCGAAATCAGAGGTTATCCACTCGCTTATCCTCAAACATACCAGGGTATATCACATAACCTGCTTTTTGGAATACCACCCCAGGACTTCTACACATGTGAAGTTTTGGGTGCAGATATCAAAACGAACATGGGTATACTAGTTGGTGTAAAACCTGGACAACCTGTTCCAACAGGTGCACTATGATTATAACCTGAATATTGCCCTTTAGAATGTCCGTTCAGGCATGATGCTTATAACACGTTAAGCTGTGGAGAAAGATTTGACATTGCTTGTTTTGAATTTTGTGTAAACTCAGGGTTCAAAGAAAAAAGAAAATCAATTAGTTTTCGCCGAGGGCAGAATTCTGCCAACGATACGAAGCCAAGGGCCACTGACCTATATATACAGTGCCATGCGAATGTATTCATACCCTTTCATTTTTTTCACATTTTGTTATGTTTCTGCCTTGTTAAACTGCTTTAAATTAGTTTTTTCCCACAACAATCCATACACCATAATTGTCAAGCAAAAAAGCAGGTTTTTAACATCTTTGCAAATTTATTAAAGATAAAAAACTTAAATGATTCCATTTCATTAGTATTCATACCCTTATCTGGGACAGTAAAAATTTAGCTCAGGAGCATTCATTTCACTTGTAGATGTTACTACACTTCAAGCAGAGTTAACTTGTGGCAAATTCAATTGAATAGGTATGATCTGGAAAGGCACACACATCTTAATAAAAGGTCTAACAGCTGATAATGCATATCAGAGCAAAAAACAAGCCCTGAGGTCAAAAGAACTCCCTGTAGAGCTCAGAAACAGGTTTGCGTCAAGCCACACATCTGTGAAAAAAAAAATCTGCTTCATTGAAGGGTAACAGAAGCATGTAGTCTCTGTTACCCTTAATGGAAGAAGTTTGAAACAACCAGGACTCTTAGCGGCCACCGACCAACAACCGGCGGCAATGGATGGAGAAGGGCTTTGGTTAGCATGATGACCAAGAACCTGATGGTCACTCTAGTTGAGCTCGATGATCATATATGCAGATGTGAGAAATCTACAGAAGGACAAACATCGCCGCAATACTCCACCAATCCAGTCTTTATGGCGATGTGGCCAAACTCAATCCCCTCCTCAGTGTAGACACATGAAAACACACATTGAATTTGAAAAAAGGACCTAAAGGACCCTCAGACTCTGAGAAACAAGATTCTCTGGTCTGATGAACCTCAATTCCAAGCATCATGTTTGAAGGAAACCAGCTCCGCTCATCACCTGCAGAGTACCATCCCAAAAATAAAGTGTGCTGGTAACAGCCTCGTGCTGTGGGGCTATTTTTCAGCAGCAGGGACTCGTTAGAATAGAAGAAACACTCAGTGCAGCAAAATATAGAGATAGCCTTAATGAAAAACCAGTCCAGAGCATTCAGAACCTCAGATTGGACATAAGGTTCACCTTCCAACAGGACAATGAAACTAAACACAGCAAGAGTGGCTTATAGACAAACTCTATGTATGTCCTTGAGTGGCCCAGCCAGAGCATGAGCTTGAACCCAATCAAATATTTCTGGAGAAACCTGAAAATGTGCATCTGCCCCCATCCAACCTGACAGAGCTTGAGAGGTGAACAGGTGAGGAGAAGAATGGCAGATAATTACCAAAAGCTTGTCACATCATATCCAGAAAGACTTGAGGCTGTTAAGGTGCTTCTGCTAAATATTTAGTTAAAGGTATGAATACTTATACAATGTACTTATTTAAGTTTTTTTATTCCGGTTTATTTATACATATTGTTTGGTTGCATACGTACTGCTGTGTGCTCTTTCTGTCTCTCCATGCGTTACTGCTGCTCAACCAGGTGCGGAGGAGAGGAAGGTGGTCACTCGCAACTGCCACTCGTTACTGTGCAGAGGCTGCAAGGTCAAAAGCTGTTCAACATGCCTACCATACTGAAGCTTGACTTCCAGAGTGTTGCACCTTTCGCCTGCCTTGTGTTGCTCTTGTAGTTTTGTCAGAGATTGATACTGTGTAAAACTTACTCGGGTTATGGCTTATTGTAGCCTTCTGAAAGGTAATTAGCGTTGTTGTTTCGCTACGTGTCTCTCTTTGTTGGAAGCCGTTGGGAGGTGGGTGCCATTTTATTTGTGAATCTTTTTCTCTTGTTTTTGATTAGTCAGGAAGTTAGCGTACATTTCTGTTGTTAATTTTCTTTTGTTTTGTCAGTTTAGACCATTTTACTCCTTAACTAGTTAGAGGGTCCTTTTGTTTGTCGTTTTGGCCTTTCCCCCTCCTGAAGTCTATTTTGCTTCCTATTTTACTTTTGTCATTTGGAAATTTTGAAAATAAAATACTTTATTTTGGAACTTAACGTGTCTGTTGTGCTGGGCAGGGGACTGGTACTCACTCACCCCAACCAAATTTGTTTACTTTTCTCTGTTACCCCCCTTAACCTAGACCCTTACATCTGGGACGTAACAAGTTTTTTTTTTTTTTTTTAATTTACAAAGTTGTGACAATTCTGTTTTTGCTATGTCAGTATGGTGTATGGAGTGTAGATTGATGTGGAAAAAAGTAATTTAAAGAAGTTTATCATAAGGCAGCAACATAACAAAAAAAAAATTGCATTTAGATACAGAAGAACTTTGCCTGTTGAATATTAAAAACAAATGAACAAACAAAAAATCTGGATCTCCATGTCTGCCAAACAAATCAACTGTTCCTGTTCATTCCCAAACTGGATCTCTTCTCTCCATTTTCCCTAATTGCAGACTCAATTATTAGATTTGTCAGTATTAATATTGTTTATTTTAAAGGATTTTTTTTTTGGGGGGGGGGGGGGGTCCCAACCAGACACAACGCGATAAAAAGTATGTAGTTTTAGTACTAACCACCCATGACGATTATTCAATGTTAAAAGTGTCTAATGTGAGTTTGAATATTTTGCATTATCTTTATAGCCATAGTGAAAGCAACAATAGATATTTTACCTCAGATCTTGAAAATAAATTAAAGCAAACTTTTACGTTAAAACTGTGAACTCACTGCATCACTGATTCAGCAGTTATTGTGTCGCGCCGCATCCAAGACAGCATCACTGATTATAATGAGTTCTATTGCATCGCGCCGCGCCGCTCGCGTCCGGTGTAGACATGATGTAAGTTAATGTAGCTCTCTGATGCAGCGTTTGAATTTGCATGCCACATTATTTGAAATTATCGAGCCACCTTTTTCCTCTCACAGGCCGGATGTGGCCCGCGAGCCGTCTATTGAGGAACTCTGGTGTAAACCATGCCATTTCCTGTTGCCAACAGACCTCAAACTTGTTGAATTTGGGGCAGATTGGACAACTTCCAGTTTCATGCAATTAATAGCACATTTTAACAGTTAGCTAATTGTTGCTAGCATGGTTTAACATGTTTCTATTATGTTGCTAGCATGTTTTGCAGTTGCTGGCATATTGTATTATGTTACTGAGAGTACATTGCAGTGTAAAACATGTCACTTCCTGCAACCAGCAGGTGGAACTATAACTGTAATTGAATATTGCCATGTAGATGTGTTTAAGCAGGACTCTTATCAAACATGTTAAGTTTGGGGCTGATTGGACATTGTATGCATGAGTTACAACAACTTCCTGTTTCATGGCATTAATAGCATGCTTTAGCACTTAGCCAAGTCTTACTAGCATGTTGTTTTAGCTTGTTTCTAGCATGTTGCTAACCTATTTAACACTTGCTGACACTTTTAAATATGTTCCTAGGAGTCCATAACAGAGCTAAACATGCAACTTCCTGTTACCAGCAGGTGGCGCTATAACTAACTGAATATGGGCATGGACATGTGTTCAGGACAGAACTCCTATCAAACGTGTGAAGTTTGGGGAAGATTGGACATTGTTTGCCTGAGTTACAGCAACTTCTTATTTCATGGCAAAACATCGAACTTTGTCAGGCTGCCAGGGACACGCCTTTCAACGACAACTCAAGATCTTCGCAATTTAGCATTGCTAAAGCCTTATGATTACACTCACCAAATCTGAAGATCCGATTAAAACTGTAGGAGGAGTTCTTCAAAGTACGAGGCCTGGAAATGTCAACAACTGCACAAAAAAAATCATAGAGGAAATTCAAAATGACTGACTTCCTGTTGTGCTTTGGACTTCACTCCAAGGCTGCATTACAGTTAACTTTTTGTTATGCCCCACACTCTCTATAACTTCCCTCCATCACGTTTACTCGGATGTACGTCATTGATTACGTTGCATGAGTGCCCACTACTGGCGGAACCCTTGGAATGGGCTGAATTGGAACGTCCTAACCCCTTGATCACTTAGAATCCACTATGGCATTGGTTTGTTTACATGTTTCCCCTTATTAATTTGTTTGGTGCAGCATTCTATACGTATATTGGTATGCTTGGGCTGTTATAAATGTAAAAAAAAAAAAAAAAATATCTTATAGTCTATATATATTATTATAGTGTGTTTTGGGGTGGGGATAAATAACGTAATCTTCGATGACGTCATAGTCGTGTGCATTGTGGTCGACAGATCGGCCTGAAGTGTGCATATGAGCCGACTCGCTCCCCCTTCAAATTGAGGGTCGAGGTCTGTTCCATTAAACTTCCCCTGGTCACTTTTGAACGAAGTGAACTCACTGTCCAAAATGGTGTGGGATTCCCCTAGGGTAATTGCTCTGGGATGCCACAAGTGCATTTCTAAAAGTTAACGGACGCAGCCCAAGATACTTTTTTAGTATTGGGACATTAGCATGCATGTACTGAATTTCATCACATCGTGAAATGTATTCATGAGGGTCGCTTCCGGTACAATTTATCGTGGCTCGATCGAGTCATTTTGCCACGCCCATTCTAGTTCTGAAACCCTAGCAGTGTACATTTCAATCACCAGTTCTGAGTTTTGTGATTTTCGACCCTGTTTAACCAGCCCTCAAAATGATTCCTTTGGATAATAAACGGAGCAATTCTAAGAGGGTCCTCGCACCATTGGTGCTCGGGCCCTTCTACTACTACTACTATTAATAATAATCTGAGCAATTCCAAGAGGGTCCTTGCATCGCAGTGCTAAGGCCATAAAAATTGAGGGGGAAATTTATCGATGGCTGGATAGAAAGAAAGAAAAAAATGGAAGCTACACACCCCAAAAGTTAAAAAAGCAAAACTCATTTTTACCTGGACCAAATGCATCAGACAGATCGAAGTCACCTGAGAATCAAAACATCATGTTAATTTTTTTGCAATGGTATGTCGATTACTGTAGCACAATTAAAGTAACACTTACTTTCATTACTTGTGGTTTGTTTGCACTGCTTTCTTGTAGCTTCATAAAATTAAGGTTTAACCGCTGATGTCACAAAGACTATTTTAACAATGTCCTTACAACCTTTCTGAACTGGTATTTTGGCATGTTTCCTATGCAGGTTCAGAATGCTCTAAAAAGTAATTAATGACAGAATTAATGACAACAGTGTTATTAAATTAGTAGTGATTTTAAAGATTAACTTTCAGTGAGCATTATTTATTTATTTCACAATATTAACATTTTTAGTGTATATTTTGATCTCATGTCGGTTGATAACCAATGTACAGCATTTTACTTCTCTTAAATCTATGCATTCCACAAAATGTATTCTATCACAAATTCAATTTTAGTACATTTTCAAATACGCCTGAAGGTTAATAGTATCTTCAGCTTTAGCATGTCTTAAAGTACACAGAACAAAAACAAAGCCTCTTTTTCTGAGGTGATCTCTTTTTTTTTTTTTTTTTATTCTTTGTGAAGGTGAAGCCAAAAAAAAAAAGCCTCATACAGTGCATCTCTCTCTTTGCTGTAGTTCTTAGCTGTAGAAACCATAAACATGAGGAAGTGAGGCTGGCTTTTTCATCATGCATCAAGCTTCAGTGTTATTCAAATGCTCAAGCTGGTAAATAATTCAGGGAAGGTGATGTGCTTCATATTTCCTGAGCTTTGGGATTTGTGCAATTTTCCCAACACCAAATGGTGATTGATGGACAGATAATGATGTAATTATCTTAGCGAGACTTGGTGCTCTCCCATTAAAGGGGATAATGTTGCTGTTGTCCTTCTGGAATTCAGTTGCTAATTTTACCCTTTAGAACTTATTATAAAACGACAGCCGACATCCTGGAATGAAGGGATCGTTTAAGGTGCACAGTCCGATGGCATGATACAAAGGTTAAACTCTTCTTTTCTGAGCCAGCTTGTAAAAGTTGAATGTGCATACTTGCTCAGAGCTTTTGAAGGATTACATCAACACTTTGTTTTATGAAAGGACTAAAAGGTCACATGGCTTAATAGAGAAACAAATTACTTCAGCTCCTCTTGATAATGAGAATGTTGATCAGCTGAGTCCTCACATTCATGTATCAGATTTCCCTCACAGCATTTATTACTTATTATTTCCAATTTAAGGTCTATTAAAATATGAATTCTAGTTGATTGGCTTTTGAGATGACATAGTTGTCATAGTTGTCAGTCGTCATGTGTCTCCTGAGGCGCGTTTCTGCGTGACTGTTGTGTTTGGAACAATTTTGAAGTCTGGTAATGCTACTTTTTTGATGATGCCCAGTTTTTCCCCCCTTTGTAACTATTTACAAAGTCAACAAGTCAGCTTATTTTTTCAGATTTTAAAAGTTGTCTAGTGTATTCAAACCTTTAAATGCTTACACTCTTATGTTTGCGTGACTAATCTTAAGAGACGTTCACACGTATGGATTTGCAAAACAACTAGTACAAAACAACTACTAGTCAAACAAAACTAGAAGTCATTCATTTTCAACAAGAGTAATTTCCAGTGGCATGATTGACTGTTGGCAATGCATTGTGGGAATGTTCAGTGATGCAATGCGGTTAAAGAAAATGTGTAATTTTTAAAGAAAATTGAAAAGAAAAAGTTAATGCTACTGTAAGAGATGTCACTGTATCTCACAACACACACATAGAAAACCGTCTCAGTCGCCTGTGTTAAAAGTGATTTTGATTTATGCAAAAATCTTGCCTCTTAGAATGTTAATTTTTAGCAGCAAGGAAACATATCCTTTATCCTATGTTTTAAATCTCCACCTATAACTTCAGGGCATCCAGAGATAGAAACATACTTTATGTCCAGCAGTCACTCAGCAACTGTGAACATCCCATTATGCTGTACACTCTTGGCCAAATTTTTATATATATATATATATATTTGGCCTAGATTACTTCAGTTCTTACCTCTAATTCTATAAGTTAAAATCTTCAAAAGTCGGTAGACTTTAGTTTAGACTCGTTAACAGATGTTCTCCTTTCATCGGGCTCTTAATAAAATACGGTCATCTCATGGAATTTCTGAAGGCAGTCTTCAGTTTTCAACCTTTACAAGACCCCAAACAGTTTCTATAAATCTTAAAAGTATAAAATTTACCACATTGAAAAATGCATTCAAAATATGTAGAATATGTTTGTATTTTTAAAATGATGTTTTATATATGTCCACAGTCCTGCTGCAGGTCCTTTGTGGGCCCTCAGGGGTCTCAAGGCTGGTAACATGATCCATAATTCATGGAAGTCCGAGCTTTAAAGCCTTTACTATGAATTTGCCCTCGTGAATGTTTAGTTCTTGCACAGTATCCATAGTTTAACTGTAGTATTTATTCGATTTTGCAGCATTTAACCTACCCAAGGCTTGTATAAACATAAATACAGTTTTCAGAGTGAAAAAAGTATAAATTGTTCAGTGTTAAGTGTAGAAAAATTTGCATATTGAATATTTTTAATTCAATATTAATATTAATATTCTTGTCTTAAATAGCTTGAAAAAAATTCCATGGCATGACAAGTATGAGACGCCTCAACACTATTTTGTAATATTAAAAAAATAATCTATTTAATCTTGGACTTTTTCAAACTACTTAAATGTTCTTCTAAAATGATAAAATGTACATGCAATGATGGTGTTAGAAAGGTATAGTTCACCCAAAAATGAAAAATGTTAATTAATTACAAGCTCATGTGTGCCCACCCGTAGACAACCTTAATTTTATGAAGCTATGAGAATACTTTTTGTGTGCAAAGAAAATAATGACTTATTCAACAATTTCAACACATGCGTGTACATTCCCCTGCTTGTATACAAGACACAGTGCATCCGGGTACAGGTACTCCCATAAATGAGCATCAAAAACTGAAAGAAAAGAGAAGAAATTGTTAAATAAAGTCATTATTTTAGTTTTCTTTGCAAACAAAAAGTTTTCTTGTAGCTTCATAAAATTATGGTTGAACCATTGATGTCTCATGGATTATTTTATCGATGTCCTTACTACCTTTCTGGCCTTGAAATGTGGTAGTTGCATTGCTGTCTATGCAGGTCAGAAAGCTTTTGGATTTCATCAAAAATATCTTAATTTGTTTTTCCGAAGATGAACGAATGTCTTATGTGTTCAGAAAGACATGAGGGTAATTAATGACAGAATTTCATTTTTTTTAACAGTTCCTAGGAAGGCTATTTTTGGCATAGTGAAGTAGAGTTTTTAGAGCATCGAAAATACCATTAACTACAATAGAAGTACACAAACACACACTCCTCTGATTGGTGTGTGGTGTGTGTGTGTGGTGTGTGTGTGTGTGGTGTGTGGTGGTGGTGTTTGTGGTGTGTTTTGTGGTGTGTGTGTGTGTGTGTGTGTTTGTGTGTGTGTGTCGTTTAACTTATATCATGCTGGTTCATCTCCGCGCTAGCCTGTGACATGTTCCCATTCACAATTAGATGTGTCTGCAGTAAACAATAGTTCACTCTCTGATGCTTTTTGCTGTTGAAAGTCTTATGATTGTATAAATATATATGCTATCAAATCCAGACCATGACAAAACAGTTAAAGCACCACCAGATGATACACAAAAATGTAATGTAATTTTCTATAAATGCCTCATGAGTCTCTTCACTAGCAAAGCTTTAAGTAGTGCCATGCTTGTTTCGGTGGATACATCCTTCAACGAGAGTACACTTGTTTTATATTTGGTAGCTTTGTGAAGAGGAAGTTTGTTTCAGGGTCACTATAGTTTGGCTTGAAGTTTGACAACATTTTTATGACCACACAGGTATAGGCTATTCCTAAGTATACTCTTGTGTTCGAAATGCAAATAAGTTGTCCCTAGTACATGATAAATATCACTTAAATTTCATATTTGAAGTCGTACTTCTGGGGTGTCATACGTCAGCCAAGCACCTATGAAATTATATTTCAGCCACAGTTCTGTGCACTAGATTTATGTTAGGAAATAAAAAGGGAAATAAAAATGTGTTCACAACACATTTGTGAACTGAGTTTTGTGGAGAGCCATTTTGTTAAATTGACTTTCGTTTGCTCAAAATTTGGGCTGTCACGATTCCTCGATTCAATTTGAGTACTCGATTAAAAAAAAAAAAATCCTCAATTGCATTTTTGCTTGTCAATTAACCGGCAAAATACAGAAAGTGGCATATTTGTGAATTCTGTGCTATTGTGAATTCTATGCTATTGTGAATTCACAAACGCTATAATTCAATTAGATAAATATATGCGATGCAGGTTTAATATATGCGCTTTAATTATTTACATCCGTGTAGGTTACATACATGCGTGTCAGATCGGCTCCGTTCACAGTAAATGCTGCTCCACACAAACTGTTATCATTTACATGTGTGTGTCTAGTTCAAGTGTCTTGAACTCCATCTCTGCATATTGTTGTGAGTTTGGGAATGCAACATTTCATTAGATTTGAAAGGTAACTCATTTATAAACCTCTTCAAACACAGGAGAATACATCAATATCTTTCTCAATATGCTAACCGTTTATCGCAATTTCAAAATAAAGGTATAAACCCTCGCTTTGTGTTCACACATTTTGACATCTAAATATTCAAGAAATACAGTGGCTTTAGCATTTCTATCCTAAAGAAATGGCAAAATATTAAAAATTAAGTTGACATTTGAATTAAATGTTGTATAGTCAATATGAAACAATTAGATTGCACTGTGAAGTGTAAAAAGAATCATCCGGCTGTTGATGCTCTCTGCAGTCATTTGTTATAATGCTATATTAGCTCTATTGTTTATAATATATTATGTATTTTAACATTTTTGTTCAATAAAACCATATGATTACATGCTTTTGATACTTTATTTGAAATTATTATTATTACTTTATTGCTATTATAAATATATTTAAAGTAATTTTAAAGGCTATTGTTCAATGATTTTTCTTTATATTCCAAAAAACAACTAATGTATGCGATTACTCGATTAATGTCAGAATAATCAACTGATTACCAAATAATCGCCGGTTTTGACCAGTGTGGCCCTAAACTTTATTCTTTTCGAGGCCAACATTTCTCAACAAAACTCAATATTATCCTGCATTTGCAAACTTGCAAACAATATAACCCCTAAGAAGCCTGCCACGAGATGAATGAGAATGCTTAATGGACAGCTCTCTCCAGGTGTTATAGACCTCCCTGGGTTAAACCGTTGCAATTTGTAGCTCAAGATAATCAGAGAATCCTCAGGCAGTAAATTATCTGATTGCTGAAACATTATAAACGGCTGATTTATGTTTGATTGTTTGACAGTGGGAACACAAATTTCATCTAATAGATTCAAATTTGTATTTTCAATAGACTAATTATGCCATTTTTGTCTTTCTTTTTAAAGAATCAGCAGTCTAGATACACAAGATGAAATGTTGCAGACTGCATCACTGTCTAAAAACAGAGAAGGCTGGAACACAAATAGCAGGATATCACAACACCATCAACAAGAAGAACTGTTGGATGATCTCTCCTTTCTGTCATAAGAGACAGTGTGATCAGTCATTACCGGTGTCATTCAGCACTTGATGATGTGTACCTGTTAGCAGTATCAGTGATGTACTACAGATCAGTTGTTACCATGGTCACCACTATGGAAGTGCCAGTTATATTTTGTGCTGGTGTAATATCTTATAGACTCTCACTTTCACTGTGTACCAGACCATATGTACACTGAGAATACTTCTTAGTGCACGCACTAAGTGTAACTTTCTTCAATTCAGATTGTGCAGGTAAAAATGTTGGGCTGCGCCCAAAATCGCATACTCTCTAGGTGCTTTTAAATAAGTAATTACTTTACGGGTTTTTAAAAAAGTATGTTTTATACAGAATAGTATGAATGTGTATAGTATGATTTTAAATCTGTAAATGTCAAAGTCATATCATTATTGATTTACTGGAGTTCAACCATCCAACTACACAGACTGTCAACATACTCTCAACAGATAAATGAGGGTGAGTAATTAATGACAGAATTTTCATTTTGAGGTGAACTAACCTCAATTCACAGATCATCTCCTGTGGCCTCATAGGATATCTTCATGGATGCATGCTTCAGAATCGACACCAAATCGAACTGGAAATAGTTGGTCATCTGTGAACTTTTGCCTACAGTTTTATGAATACTGTGAATACTCTTTTCAAATATTGTTTGTCGATTTGTATGCGATTTCAAATGCAGCCTTGGGTATCAGATTTACCGCCTGAAGTTATACTGTAGCCACAGTGCAATTTGAGTTTTCCAGATAATAATTTGAGTACATTCTGGAGAAATTAAAATTTTCACCTGAACCAAATGTTCATTTTGTATGTACACGTGTTTGTGTCTGTCAGATGTCCCTTTATTGCAAAGGATCGAACAGCTGTATAGTGTAATTCATCCTTTTTACACTGCCTTAAAAATACAGAATTGAATCTAAATGGCTTTTTTGAGGGCTGGTCTGTGCTTTTTTTATGGAATAACATCTGTTCTGCTTCATTGCTTGGTTGCAGTCCATCTTTTCATCTCAGTCAGCCGAGTATGTAAAGATTAAGTACTGTTTTGTGGTGGTTCGCGACATTGATGGACTGGACTCTACTGTGCTTTGAAAATGTTCCAAAGGAAGACACTGAAAAGGAACCTATTGTTTAACAATCAGACATATCACTGACTGTATGCCTTCACTTGTCCATACAACAGTGTTACTGGAGTCTTTGAGGGAGGCACAAATGTCGTTTTTTAAGACAGCTGAGAATGTATTGACATGCTGATAGGAAATATCTAGCCAGGGGACAAATGTGTTGGCTGCTGAAGCATTAATTGGGAAGGCGGCTGTGGTGCTCACAGCTCCTGCTGGGAGCTCTGTCTCTCCTCAGACTTATTCAAAACACATCCAGACAAGCCACCCGCGGCTGCTCCGCACACATTGTGTGGAAACCATCACGAGGAATCTGGCGGCTTTGCCACATTGTCGGCCAGTGTTGTCTGGGCAGGCTGACAGAAAGCAAGACAGATGAGTGTAGTCATTTGTTCTCTTATTCACTTCTCAGTTGATAGGGAGCAGTTTCAAAATACTAGTCCTTTTTGAGAAATGACGACCTGACAAGGGTGATGAAAAGGAGTGGTGATGAGGAGTGTGGATCTGTCAGTCTACCCCAGATCTAACTATACACACCACATGCAGGTAAATCTCACCCTTGCGCATTGACATTGAGTCAGTTCTCTTTTAGAGATACATTACAGCTGGTCTCTGACCAGTGAAGAAGAGGACAACCACAGCTAGGAGCCTTTAGTGTGATGTACAGACCAGAACTCAGCAGGTTAAACACTCGAAATGGTCCAGTGAACAAAAAAAAAAGAGAAAACATCTATCGTTCTGGTTTGTGTTGAGAGGTTCTCTTAACTGTACTCTGACAGATGGGTGCTTTCAGCCTGCTTTATTCAGTAAACTGCTGACTGAGATAGAAGAATAAGCATATACAACTGAATAGACGGACTCTACGCCTGCGTCTGCCAAATGCTTTTCGGTAATGTAATGACTTCAGTTCATTCGCAGTGAGTGTGCACCTTTGTGTAAAGACAGAATATATGATGAAACTGATGTGTTAGAAGGAAATGCAAGTTGATGCACTGACAAGCCTGGGATTGAATCTGAAAAACAGTGCATGTTTAATGCGATGCTTGAATTGATTGAATTTCTCACATACTGTAGTGGGCTATACACTCAAGATGGTACGCCACAAAACAAAGTGCATAACAACTGTGAGAAATAAAGATCATGCAATTTAAAATTGCATGTAACATGTCATTTAAAAGTCACAATTGTCAAAAATTGTAACAACAGAGATAAAGTTGCAATTGTGAGATACTTTCAGAATTACTGGAAATAATATTGCAAGTATTGTCATATATTGTAACAACTGAGAGATACAAAGAATATGCGAGGAAACAAAGACGTAATAATGAGGAAAAACAATTGTGAGAAATAAAGTTGCAGTTGTGAGATATAATTCTGCAATTGTAGAAAAATGTACAAAAATGTAGCAATTACCTATGGGTTTTCATAATTCTTAAGAATTCTTGATTTCTTCACATAGTATGGTATCAGATGAAATGCCACAAAAGCATACTTCCTCAAACAATCGTTTTATTGCATAAAATAATTTTCCATAACAATAATGAGAAATGAAGTCACATTGTCATAGATAAATTTGCAATTGTGAGATATGAACTCAAAATAATAAGAAAAATATAATTGTGATGTACAAAATCACAATTACAAAAAATAATGTGGCAATTTAAAAAGTAACAATTGTGAGGTATTGTAACAATCATGGTCTGTTAGTTTTGTTTTCAAGGACTTTTAGCACTATAGCCTGCTTCTAATGCATTGCTACAGAGATTCATAAATCATTGCAGGTGTTCATCACTGATTACCCTTTTTTTTCAATTCAATTCAATTCAAGTTTATTTGTACAGTGCTTTTCACGATACAAATTGTTGCAAAGCAACTTACAGAAAATTAAGTTTCTACAATATTTAGTGGTAGCTTATCAGTGGTGACTGTCTGTTAATGTACATATGGCAGAAATGTAGCGAAAAATCAATTAAAGACGTAATCAAATAGAACGATGAACACTATTAACAGCATTATTATATGATGCAGTCAAACTTAAGCAAAATGTGCTAGTTATGTAAGTTGTTTCAGGGTTTTTGCATCATCTGAGTTCCTCTGAGGTTTGGCATCATAGCGTAGCTGCTGTTCCAACCAATCAAAATTGATTTGTTTAACCCAAACTAAAGGATAATAATGTGCATTTGATCAGATATAACTGGAGTACAAGGTTGTGAGATACATTATGTGAATGCTTGGGTAATTAGATGTGTCTTTAATCTAGATTTAAATGGAGTGAGTGTGTCTGAACCCGAACGTTATCAGGAAGGCTATTCCAGAGTTTGGGAGCCAAATCCGAAAAAGCTCTACCTCCTTTAGTGGAACTTTGATATGCTAGGTACTACCAAAAGTCCAGAATTTTGCGACCTTAGGGAGTGTGATGGATTGTAACGTGGTAGAAAACTAGTTAGGTACGCAGGAGCTAACCCATTAAGGGCCTTATAGGCAAGTAATAATATTTTGTAACTGATACGGAACTTAATAGGTAGCCAGTGCAGAGACTGTAAAATTGGGGTAATATGATCATATTTTCTTGACCTGCTAAAGACTCTAGCTGCTGCATTTTGGACTACCTTTAGCTTGTTTATTGAAGATGCAGGACAACCAGCTTGCAGTGCATTACAGTAGTCCAGTCTAGAGGTCATGGATGCATGAACTAGCTTTTCTGCGTCAGAAACAGGTAGCATGTTCCGTAATTTTGCAATGTTTCTAAGATGGAAGAATGCAGTTTTTTTGTAACATGGGAAATATGATTTTCAAAAGACAAGTTGCTATCTAATATAACACCCAGATTTTTGACTGTAGAGGAAGTAACAGTACATCCGTCTAGTTGCAAATTGTAATCCAAGAGACTCTGTGTACTGTTTTTTTGTTCCAATAAGTAATATCTCTGTCTTATTATATGAGAAAATTATTGGTCATCCAATCTTTTACATTTTTAACACACTTTGTTAGCTTGGATAATTTAGAAGTTTCATTTGGTCTTGTTGAGTTATATAGTTGAGTATCATCAGCATAACCCCGTATTTTCTAATAATATTACCAAGGGGCAACATGTATATTTAAAATAGCAGAGGACCTAGGACAGATCCTTTTGGCACTCCATATTTTACTGGTGATAATTGAGATGACTCCCCATTTAAATGAACAAAATGGTAGCGATCGGACGGGTAGGATCTAAACCATCTTAAAGCGGGTACTATGGTAAAACAACTGTTACGGCACCCGTGACGGTCGTACTGGTGTTTAATGTGTGTACTATGGTAAGCACTGTTACTCACCCCTTGGCTCTGATCTGGTGTTTCTGCTGTGGTGTACTATCGGTAAAGCACTGTTAGCGGCCACCCGCGGGCGGTCATGGATCTGGTGGTTATGTGGTGTACTATGGTAAATCATGTTACGCACCCGTGGCGGTCGGTCTGATTTTTACTGTGGTGTACTATGGTCAAAGCGCTGTTACGGTACCCGGTGGGGTCGATCTGGTGTTTACGTGGTGTCCTCTTGGTAAAAGCACTGTTACGGCACCCTGGTGGTCGGTCGGATGTTTTCTTTCAAAAGAGATTCGGGTGTTTACTGTGGTGTACTATGGTAAAGCACTGTTACGGCACCCGCGGCGGTCGGATCTGGTGTTTACTGTGGTGTACTATGGTAAAGCACTGTTACGGCACCCGCGGCGGTCGGATCTGGTGGTTACTGTGGTGTACTATGGTAAAGCACTGTTACGGCACCCGTGGCGGTCGGATCTGGTGTTTACTGTGGTGTACTATGGTAAAGCACTGTTACGGCACCCGTGGCGGTCGGATCTGGTGGTTACTGTGGTGTACTATGGTAAAGCACTGTTACGGCACCCGTGGCGGTCGGATCTGGTGTTTACTGTGGTGTACTATGGTAAAGCGCTGTTACGGCACCCGCGGCGGTCGGATCTGGTGGTTACTGTGGTGTACTATGGTAAAGCGCTGTTACGGCACCCGTGGCGGTCGGATCTGGTGTTTACTGTGGTGTACTATGGTAAAGCGCTGTTACGGCACCCGTGGCGGTCGGATCTGGTGTTTACTGTGGTGTACTATGGTAAAGCGCTGTTACGGCACCCGTGGCGGTCGGATCTGGTGTTTACTGTGGTGTACTATGGTAAAGCACTGTTACGGCACCCGTGGCGGTCGGATCTGGTGGTTACTGTGGTGTACTATGGTAAAGCACTGTTACGGCACCCGTGGCGGTCGGATCTGGTGGTTACTGTGGTGTACTATGGTAAAGCACTGTTACGGCACCCGTGGCGGTCGGATCTGGTGGTTACTGTGGTGTACTATGGTAAAGCGCTGTTACGGTACCCGTGGCGGTCGGATCTGGTGGTTACTGTGGTGTACTATGGTAAAGCGCTGTTACGGTACCCGTGGCGGTCGGATCTGGTGGTTACTGTGGTGTACTATGGTAAAGCGCTGTTACGGTACCCGTGGCGGTCGGATCTGGTGGTTACTGTGGTGTACTATGGTAAAGCACTGTTACGGCACCCGTGGCGGTCGGATCTGGTGTTTACTGTGGTGTACTATGGTAAAGCGCTGTTACGGCACCCGTGGCGGTCGGATCTGGTGTTTACTGTGGTGTACTATGGTAAAGCGCTGTTACGGCACCCGCGGCGGTCGGATCTGGTGTTTACTGTGGTGTACTATGGTAAAGCGCTGTTACGGCACCCGCGGCGGTCGGATCTGGTGTTTACTGTGGTGTACTATGGTAAAGCGCTGTTACGGCACCCGTGGCGGTCGGATCTGGTGTTTACTGTGGTGTACTATGGTAAAGCGCTGTTACGGCACCCGTGGCGGTCGGATCTGGTGTTTACTGTGGTGTACTATGGTAAAGCACTGTTACGGCACCCGCGGCGGTCGGATCTGGTGTTTACTGTGGTGTACTATGGTAAAGCACTGTTACGGCACCCGTGGCGGTCGGATCTGGTGTTTACTGTGGTGTACTATGGTAAAGCACTGTTACGGCACCCGTGGCGGTCGGATCTGGTGTTTACTGTGGTGTACTATGGTAAAGCACTGTTACGGCACCCGTGGCGGTCGGATCTGGTGTTTACTGTGGTGTACTATGGTAAAGCACTGTTACGGCACCCGTGGCGGTCGGATCTGGTGTTTACTGTGGTGTACTATGGTAAAGCACTGTTACGGCACCCGTGGCGGTCGTATCTGGTGTTTACCTCTGCTGAGCGCAGTTAACTTATGCATTTCACAAATGATTAATTAAGGGGACAAATGCAAGCAGCATCGATGTTTTGGATTTTGGAACTTTTTTTGTATTAATTTGCTTGTTTGTTATATTTTGGATTTTGCATTATGAAGCCTATACCTTTTGTTAATTATTATTATTGCTGACAAACAGAATTTGTCTTAGGCTAGATTTTTTATTTTCAAACTCTTTGATCTTAGATGCTTTCACTATTTGCACCCTAAATTTCATCTTAATAAATTATCAAAATGTATAAGCGTTCAAGTCCACTTACAATCACACTGGTGTCACTTACTTAAAGTTCTTTACTGCACTATAACGTATTCGAATGCATTAATTATTGTTGTAATGCCCTAATATTGCATTGTATTTCTCATGAATAATTGTAACACATTAAAATACTTTACATACTCAATTTTAGAAAGTATAATGCATTAAAACATGACAAACAAATATTATAATGCATTGATTAGAATTATTAATGAATGGATATAATGCATTATAACACATTTATAATGCATTATACATAAAGGCTTTAAATAAAGGGTTACCATAACATTAAAACATTTCAATACAGAAATCAGCCTACAGAAGCCTTTGATATAAATGCTTCTCATGACAGATAGATTAGACTTCAAATGTCTGATTGCCAATGCATTAGCTATATAAATTTCTATATATTTCACTAATGTTCAATTTCACCATCATTTCTGTTCAATGCATGTGATTCAGCTGGTGTTCTGGTGATAATTAGTGATTAAATGAAGGTTAGTTGTCCTATAGTTGACACAGGTGTCCTGACAGAGGATGCACAGGTGTTCCACTAACACTAGATCTGTTGTTATATTTCTTTACAATAAATCACACTTGCTTTGATTTGGTGACATTCACGCATTTTGAGTGTGATTGCATTGTCCAGACTGGCCTCGGTTGCACCGGTTGCCGTGATTCATGCGGAATGTGTGTCACAACTCCCAGTTCACACGCGAGGAACCGGATTACAGTCAGAGAGGCGAGTCACGGCTCTGAAGCGGGATTAAGCGGGCTGAGTTTGCGTGGTGTCGAACTGACCGATCGCATGATTTCAAAGGACCAAAGATCCGGTTCATTCGCAGCGCAAAAGTCCGCGCCTTCGTGCTGAAGAAAGAGAGCCGCCTTCGCGTGACTAACCGAGCAGATTTAGGATTGTCCCGAAGCGCGAGCCCACCCCTAGCAGCGCTCTCACGCGAACACACGAGACACGGGCCGAGAATGCATGTGAAGAATATGTGCATATGCTAAAGAAGCTTTAAGAACCTTTTTATGCAATGCAAAGCGCGTTAAAGGCTCTTAATGAAAGCATCAGTGCCAATAAAACGGTATGCAGTGTAAACATTTCAAACAGTAGTATGCATGCATTCTTGTCAGTTCATGTTTAGAGCACATTGCATTTGTTTTTCCATATATCATCTTAAAAATAAAGGTTCCAAATGGGTTTTTGCAGCAATTGCATAGAAAAAAACATTTATGTTTCCCCAAAAAGCCCTTAAAAGTAAAGTGTGAAGAACATTTGGAAAGGTTCAGTGGATGTTAAACGTTATGCCATCAATGCCAATAAAACAGTGTGCAGTATAAACTGTATAAACTCTTGTCACTGTCAGAATAAAGCTACAAAAGCTGTCACTTTTCAAAAGTTACACCTTTGTACATTATTTAACCCCTAAAAGGTGCATATAAAAGTACATATTAGTACCGAAAGTTTCTGTATTAGTATCTAAATGGTACATATTATACCTTTTGAAAGGGTATCATTTGGAATAAAAAGTTTTTTTTAATAACAGTTTTTACCTGTCAAGAAAAACAAAAATAGGCCTAGCTGTTTCCAGTTCATGTTTCAAGCACATTGCATTTGTTTTTGCACAATAAAATATAATATAACATACAGAACATAATATAATTTAGCTAATATAATATAGCATTAATAATTATATATATATATATCTACATTGTACACCTGGTGTTGTAATATAAATGAAATTGCCATAATCATATAATATAACATAATATATATAATACATAGGATCATCATGCCAAAAAAAATTGTAAGGTATAAAACCGGTGTAGTTTTGTGCAACTTTTTTAGGTTTTGCATGCTGTCTTTCTTTACTTTCTGTTTTCAGAAACACCTCACCAGGGAACTTCAAAGCACCTTCAGAGATCCTTAATTACACGAGCAATCGGCATGTATAATTAGGGTACTTAAGAAGCCGCTCGCGCTGACCCGGGATCTGTTCCTCGTCTGTGATCAACTGAAGACCGTCAGACCTCCCAATACGATGGTATGCATCATATGAAGAGTTAAAGCAAATGTGAATGATTGATCGGTGCGACCAGAGCATCTCATTCTCATTCGGCGAGATGCTTCAGAAAGTCGGGATGCAACCCGAAATCAAGCGCGTGCATTAAATGAATCCGTCAGAAAGTGCTTTATCTCTTCTTGCAGCTTTGAACTGGCAGAGAGTGTTAGGCGATGGCAAAGTGGCCTCGTTTGCCCTCTCCCCCCTCCAGCATCCTCGCGCGCTCTCACGCAACGTGGCCAATCTTTAACCCGCGCGCCACAGGTGCACGCACGCGATGCTGTTTGATGAGTTAATCGTAGCGTGTTTCAAAGCGTGATAACAGTCTGAGGTGACCACAGCCTATGGAGGTGACCGAGATTCTTACAACCGCAGAGCAAACAAATCAGTTCAGCTGGTTGAATGTAACTCGTGAAGCGGGTCGGTCTCTAACATGCGCTGCATTTCAAGGTCACACGATTTTACTCCATTCTGGCGGCTTTTCCTGTTGACATGGTGA
>JADLZN010011224.1:0-44224 GCA_018155175.1 Sinocyclocheilus anophthalmus
CATCCAAGCAAACACATTACCAGGCCAGTGGAAAAGATTTCAACTCTACTTATGCCAGAAAAAAATAAGTCTGCAGTGGAAAAGTGGCGATGTGGGTAAGCAAAAACAATCCAAATCAATTAATTTCCTGGCATTTGATTAAATAGTTTGTGGAAATTAATTTTCAGTAAATATCAGATGCTGAAAAGCTTGTCTGTTATGCTCTGAAATGCCACACACAGATACATACAGGTACGCGGATTAAAGGTTGCTGCAGGGTGAAGTCGTTCTGTCTAGTCGTGCTTCACTATTACATTTCCCTCTGATTCAAAAGGCAATTCACGCCTCTCACCGCGCCGCATTTATATTCCCACATCATCACTGGCTCGACAAGTGCCGCACACACAATATGCATGGTCATAGCAGCAGTAAGCAATGGAGGGGAGGAAAACATAATAAAAAATAATATCACAGGCGATAATGCAATTACTGAGAAAAATGGAGACTAGAGGCTGTGGGAACACACATACTGCTGGGTTTCTCCACCAACCAACAGGTTTTCCATGCATCTGAGAGCCACAGAGAGTGAAACCCAACATTTCCCCAACAATCACACCAGAGAAAGACCTTCTGATTATCGTGATGTGAGAAATGCCTGTTCAGGGGTTGTGAAATGCGTCTCTTGAGATGCAATTTAGTTCATTTAAAATATTTTTTAATTTAAATGTAATATTGAATTACACACTACCATTAAAATTATAATCAAGTACTTTACACGTGCTTTAGTATGTTAGTCAGCACATCAAAATAAGCATACTACAAAATGTCCTTTAACTATATTTTTTTAATGTGAATATACTTAAGTACACTTTTAAAAAGTGTACTTAAGTGTGTTAAGAAACATAGCAATGAAAATGAACTCTTAAGTGCACTTTTAGTGCATTTCTGCAGGTACATTTTTAAATTATGCTTTTAAGATTTGAAGTACACTACATGTGCACATTTAATACAATTAAGCACACTTCTTTTTCACCCGGTAATACAATGGCCCTTTGTGTCTGTCTTATGAAGTGTTTTTGTCAGGTTCTTTAGTGCATGCTGATTCTGGTTTGTTTCTGTGTCAACTTGAAAGCATCATGCTTTAGCGCCATCTTAAAGTATATTGTAGAAGGTCACAATTTTTCTTTTTCTTGCTACACATTGTCATTTAGTTTGGGTGTATGCTCAAACAGCAGTATTTCTCACTTCAGATTTGCAGTGAGCTGAAATTCTTCACATACCACAGAGTTTTTTTTATGACATGCTGCCATTTGCAAGCTGCCTGTTTTACTTGCAGTCTACTGAACATGTTACATACTTACAAAGAGAGCAAATGGGCTTTGTACATACAGACTCGTGTTCACACTTGTATGGTTGTGATGCATAAATTACGCATGCCTCAGAGTTTCAGCATCAAGCATTTGCTCATGAGTGTGTCATCATCTACAAAGGTGCTTCAATGAATGCCGCACTCTTTTGGATAACTAAACAGAGTGAGAGAGAGACCATTGGAATATGTAGTTAATTATTTTAAAATTGATTTTTGAATTTTTATTTTGCCAAAATTATAGTACTAGCCTATAGTAAAAATGCTATGGGGAAAAAAAATTTAATTGGTTAATATATTTTTTCAAACCACCTGTCCAACTGTGGTCACTAGCAACATAACTTTGAGAAATAATATCAGTGTGCCTTCCAACCTGTTACTTTTCAAATAAAGAAGTATCTAGAGAAGCAGGAAACCTGAGCACATAAGGATTAGTTCCCTGTCATCTCAACAAGGGTTGAAACATGACTGATTGATTATGTATTTACTCTGCCTATTCTGATGCCAATGTCACAAACCCCTATCCTGTTCAAACCTGTGCGAAACTAAATCTATGTCTACCCTGCCTTTATTTCTCATAACTACTGACGTCACAGAGTCATGACTCTCCTTGTATCCATTTCTATCCTTTCATCAGTACTGGAGCACAGGCTCCATATTTCAGTTCCCAGTCAGAGGCCTGGGGCCCACTAGGGGCCTCAGCAAACTTCTAGCAGGGCCTCAATATGACTTAAAATAAGACGGAACAAGCATTAAAATGAGCCAAAACAACTAAAAAAATATTTTTACCACCTTATCAACAATTTTTTTCTGTTGAAGAAGCAGAATTCCTAGAATAATCTAGAGCTCGTGCCCCAGTGAAAAAGCGATGTACAGTTATTCTTTGATTTCAATAAAATTAAATGGCATTAGAAATCATAATGCATTTAAATTATGTTTTCATATCATATTATTAACTGATCCAATGCTCACTGAGGAAATTAGTTTGTTACACTGATTTTATCTGCAAAAAGTAGCATAACTCAAGGAGTGTTGTTGTTTTAGTGCTGATTAAAGGCTATATTTGAGCTTTGTATTTTTATTTTATTTTATTTTTTAAGAGGCATACAATGTGAAAGATAAATAAATGTAGCATGAAGTAGCATAACTGCTGAGTTGCCTCAAGAATTTTGTTGTTTTTAGTGCTGATTAAGGGCTATTTTTGGATTTGGATGATTACTATTATTATTATTATTTTTTTTAATCAAGATGTATAAATCTTAAATCTTAAAAGTGTGTTGTTTTGAGCCGAGTAAAGGCTATTTGCTAGCTTACCAGTATATGTTTAGATAGTTTAAAGGCATAAAATTGAAAGTTATAAAAAAAAAAAAAAAAAAAAAAAAAGGAGAGAGAGCAAAGAAGCAAATCTGCATCGAATCTTCATTGACTTGAGTTGATTAGGAATACAAATAATAAAAAAGGGCTTTAAAATCCAACAGATATTAAAACAAGTGCATTATAGGACCATAGGTTTGGTTTTGAGTATCCTGTGTTTTGTGTAGTCACTGACTACAGAGTATTGCTGAACTAATCAGATGATGGTTAGATTCTGTTGTGATCATCAGACTTGAAAGATGAGCATCTGGCTGATGATGGTCTGGGTGTCTCACACCATGGGATCAGGTAAACAGTTTTTAGTCATTTTGTAATTTTTATTTTATTAAATTCACTTTAAATTTTTTATATTCCACTAAATTGCTTTAAAAAAATCAAATGTATTTAAAGGTACTAATGTGCTTTAATCTGTCAGATATATTTATTTGTTTGTATATTTGTAAGATAATTTTTTTCACTTTAGCAAACGTTTAATATGCAGAAAGCAAATGATAATGGATGGCCTGGATACATTGATGGGCTGGAATTACAAAAATGAAATTCTTCTTTGTTGTTTGAAATTGAGTTGTATAAGAGCTACACTCAAAAAAAAAAACAATAAGTAGATTTACTTCATTTTTATTTTGCAAGTTTTTGCACACATACATTTTAAGTAAAATGTAAGTATTGAATTAAGTAAAATCTACTTAACTAAGTTAGGTCAAATTAGCAAAGGAAACAAGTAAATTTAACATGGCCAGTTAGAGTTCGATGAATAATTTCTACTTAATTATTTTGTTAAATATGCAAAACTCAAATACATTTCCCTCAGTTACAGTTAAAACAACCATACTATTAAGGATAGTATTAAGGACTATTAGGACATATGGTTCATTTGCAAACATGTACATGAGCAAGTAGCTAGTTTGTTGTTCTTTGAAGATAATATGTTATGTCCCCTCAATAAAATTATTACCCAAATGAACACAGAGACCTCAATACTTGGTACACCATACACAATGACGGAAACAATCAGTGGATAGTGTTTGAGTATGGGTCATTTTAAGTAGAAAATTAACTCCAGATATCACAAAACAGTAAGTTACTAAACCTAACGACAAAATCAACCATAAAACAGTGTAAATACAACTCGAAAACATTTTTAATTATTCATTCCCCAGTGCTGATGGGACAAACGGGATCCTAACTTTGCATTTACTTAAAAGAATCTTGTAAACACAACAACCAATTCTAAGTAAAATATGCTTATAATTTCAAACTTTAATTTCTACAAGCTTAAATTTAGTAGTAATATAGAATTTATTGTTTTAATTCTTGCCTGAACTATTTAATGTAGAAATTACAATTGTTTTTATGTAGTATTTACTTCACCACAAAATCATTTGTATCAGTGACAATAGAAAAGAGCTAACACAATCACAAACATTGCAATCTTTTCATCTAGTGACAAAGCCGTTCATTGTAACACAGTGGCCGACAGTGGCTGAAGTGATGGCTGGAGAGGACGTCATTTTAAAGTGCAACATTGTAGAGCTGTACTCCACGTGTTCGACAGTGGCTTGGCTGAAAGTCATTCCCGAGAGCGTGACGATCAGCCTCACCGATAGACTTCAAATTGATCCTCATCACTCGTCCAACCAGTTGACCAGTATCCCTATTTGTACTGCTGTTATCACCAATTCAACGGTGCATGACTCCAGTATGTACTACTGCGCAGCTGTGCAAAGCCGCTTTGCTCACATTGGTAATGGATCCAGAGTCATTGTGAAAGGTGAGATCTGGTCAAATTAAAAATAATGATTTCTTTATTGTGAAGTAATGCATTATTTTGTTGATATTAATAAATGTACACAGAAGACAACACTCTAAAAAATGCTGGGTTGTCTCAACCCAACTTTGAGTCAAATATGGACTAACCAAGCTGTTGGGTTCATTTTTTAAAATAAAATTTTGAACCCCCCAAACATTTTTTAGATGAATATACAAAGAGTAATGGTGGCACTAGGGATGACAGTTTAAAGGTGTCCTATTATGCTCTTGTACAAAGTCTTGATTTTGTTTTGGGGTGAACTAGAACATGCTCTCATGCTTGGTGGTTCGAAAAACACATTATTTTCACATATTTTACATTATTACAACACCTCACTCCCCAGTCTGCCATGAACGGTTCGAATAGTTCCTGTATCAAATGAAGAAATACGAAATGTGCTGTGATTGGTTACCTGGGCCAGTGTGTGTTGTGATTGGTTAGCTGGGCCAGTGTGTTGTTGTGATTGGGTTAGCTGGGCCAAGGTGTGTTGGACTTGGTAGCGGGAGTGTGTGTTGTGATTGGTTAGCTGGCCAGTGTGTGCTGTGATTGTTAGCTGGGCCAGTGTGTGCTGTGATTGTTTAGCTGGGCCAGTGTGTGTTGTGATTGTGTGTGTTGTGATTGGTTAGCTGGGACAGTGTGTGCTGTGACTGGTTAGCTGAGCCAGAGTGTGCTGTGATTGGTTAGCTGGGCCAGAGTGTGCTGTGGGGGGGGGGGACCGTTTTTTTTTTGGTTAGCTGGGGCCAGTGTGTGTTGTGAATGGTAGCTGGGGCAGTGTGTGGTGTGATGTTAATAGTAAACACTCATTTTTCAGTTAAAGGCTGTTCATCATTGAATTCAGTTATGTCAACATCCAGCTCAGTTTAAATTAATATCTTTGTAATCATGTCAACGATAACGCTGGAAAGGAAGTGTCCCCAACTAAGCAAGCCAGAGGCGACCAGTGTGTTTGGATTGGTTAGCTGGGCCAGTGTGTGATTGGTTAGATGGGCCAGTGTGCGCTGTGATTGGTTATCTGGGCCAGCGTGCGCTGTGATTGGTCAGCTGGGTCAGCGTGTGCTGTGATTGGTTAGCTGTGCCAGTGTGTGTTGTGATTGGCAGCACTCGGCACCTGGTCGGGAAATGTCACGCCCCTTACCATACCAGTCTGCGAGCTTCAGTGTAAATATTGCGTCAATATCAAATCAATTTGAGTGCGATTTAAACCTGGATGATTGTAACCACTCTAAGTTCGTCTGCCTTGGGAAAGCTAGCGTGTCTCCGACATAGTGATAACACTCGTTGCCTTCTCTAGTGCAGCTCAACCAGGTCTCGTCCCTTTCGTCACAAATCCCGGAAAATATGCGTTGAAGTCCAAACGACTCGTTCGTTGTAGTTTTTGAAAAGTGATTTATGTTAAATAAAATATCTCCTTTGGAATTGGACTTTGAGCTTTGTAACTTTGCAGATCTTTTTTTTTTATGCTCAAACAGCAACATTACAGACTAACTAAAGCTGAAAAAGTGAAAAAGCATAATAGCACCTCTTAGTACAGGGAACTAACCCCTTTAAGACTTTTCAAAGTATTAGACAATGGGCTACCCAAAACTGGAGTGCAAAACATCCCACGATAACATTTTGAAGTGTTTAATTTTAAAAAAGCATGTGTGTATGTATATGTATATATATGTATATGTCTATTCATTTTCGCCATAGGAAAAGAAGGTGCAACTAAACACTTTTTGTTAGATCAAAAGAGGGTTTTTATAGTGTTGCCATAAAATAACCATTTTTGGTTTCCCAAACAATCTTTCAGTGAACAGTTCTTGAAAGTACCATTTTTTCCACTAAAAATATTTTTTCGTGGAATAGAAAGTTTCCATGGATGTTAAAGGTTCTTCATGAAACCAAAGATTCCAATAAAACAACTTTATTTTTAAGAGTGTATGAGCATCCACTTTTAAAACGATAGGTTTTTAGAATAAACCCGTTGAACAGCAACATAATGACTGCCACAAACAGTTCAAAAGCTTTATGATGTTTAGTACTTCTTTCCATTGTAACCAAATATTTCCCCTAATCTCTTTCCAGAACACACTGCTTTTCCTGTTATTGATATTCTTACACCGCTGATCTCAAACGGTCCTTTGGTCCTACTTCAGTGTGTTGTGAACGGGGCAGAGGCTTCTCGGGTTCATATGTCCTGGACTGTGGGCGGGAGAAAAGAGAAAGGACTGCCAGTTTTGACACATGGAAACGATGGTGCCATCCAGATCACTAGGAACCAGATCCTGATTACTGCTGAGGAGTGGGAAAGGAAGGTGCCGTGTGTGTGTGTTGTGGAGTTTGGAGGACAGCTCTATACCAAGACCCTTCAGCCACATGGTACAGTATAACAGTATCTCTCAAATATGAATTACTGTTCAAAAGTTTGTGGTCAGTGAGATTTTTCAATGTTTTACACAAACATATGAAGAGCACAACTGATTCAACAGTGATTAATAATAAGAATGCTTCTGAGCATCAATCAGCAATTAGAATGATTTCTGAGGGGGATCAGGTGACACTGAAAATGGAATAAGATGCTGAAATCTTAAAATATATTAAATAGAAATCAGCTATTTGAAAGTCATATTATATTTCACAATATTACTGTTGTACTGTATTGTTTATCAAATAAAGGCAGCTTGCATTGGTGAGCATAAGAGACTTAAACATTAAAACATTAAAAAATTCTAACTGACCCCAAACTTTTAGTGTATTTACAGTAATTAGTCAAGTTTCTTTATTCATTGTTTTCTAATGAACGTCTCTGTCTTGAATATTCTAAATGCACTTTTACATATTTTCTCTTTCCACAGATGCACCAGATGTGTGTTATGCTATAAAATACATATATCTCTCTGTCTGCTTAATTTTTGGTCTCCTGCTTCTGATAACAGTGATTGTTTATAGGCTGGGACAGAAAACTTTTGTGATGGTGTGTCTATGCAAAAACATATAATTTCAAAGAGTTTTAAGTTTTTATCTATAATTTTGCTCTGACAAGTTTTCATTTGTCAAACTTATTTTGGCATTGCTGTACATCAGATGAAAGATGGCAACAGTTACTAATATTTTGATATCTCTTCCCAGGAAGCATGAGTAATTGTGACGTTTTTGTTCAGATTTCTGTTGATCGTTACGTATCTTTGATGTTTTGAATGTTTTGAATAGTGCTCTAGTGAAATGTCAAAGTGAATTGAAAGAGTAAATTTAGACTTTCACCCAATATGTTCTGAACTTTGTTTATTCCAATAGAGTGAATAAAATACCTGAATAAAATAAATGTATTGTCTGACCCACTTTTTCTTGAAATCATATGAATTTACACCAATAATCTAAAACCAGAGAAAATAAAATAACTATATAAACAATTATATTTTCATATATTACAGTATTTGTTATTACTTATAACCTATAAAAGTGTCAGTGTAATAATTGTAAGGAAGAAAAACACCAGTCATTAGATATTGTGCCTTATGTGGCTTCTGTTATGTGTGGCAGGGCCTGGAAGTGATTTTTTTCTATTTTCTTCAATGTTGTTGTTTCTCTGTGTCCTCTTTATCGTATGGTTGCATGCTTCATGCAAGCAAAATGGTGATGTGGACCTCACCTCATACTGGTTAATGTCCACCCTTTGCTTTGTCAGCGGAAAAAAATCAGTCTAAAAAGCACCGCAGTGAAACCTCAAAGATGCATAATTCCAACCTCAAAGTCTTTGGTGGAACAACAGAACTGCTGATTTTACTCAAATTAACTAGGACACAACCATGTGCCACATTGCTTTAGTCTTAGATCATATTCATGTGTTTAGTAATTGTTTCTTTATTATGTTAAATGGATGACAGTTTTTGTGCTATACATCAAGAGTGCAACAGAGATACATGATTTGCTGCTTTACTCATGCACGAATATATATATATATATATATACATTGGGGCAAAAAAGTATTTAGTCAGCCCCAATTGTGCAAGTTCTCCCACATTTAAAAAGATGAGAGAGGCCTGTAATTCTCATCATAGGTATACCTCAACTATGATAGACAAAATGAGAAAAAAAATCCAGAAAACACATTGTAGGATTTTTAAAGAAATAATTTGCAAATTATGGTGGAAAATAAATATTTAGTCAATAACAAAATTTCATCTCAATAATTTGTTATATACCCTTTGTTGGCAATGACAGAGGTCAAACGTTTCTGTAAGTCTTCACAAGGTTTTCAAACACTGTTGCTGGTATTTTGGCCCATTACTCCATGCAGATCTCCTCTAGAGCAGTAATGTTTTGGGGCTGTCGCCTGGCAACACGGATTTTCAACTTACTCCAAAGATTTTCTATGGGGTTGAGATCTGGAGACTGGCTAGGACACTCCAGGACCTTGAAATGCTTCTTAACGAAGCCACTCCTTCGTTGCCCGGGCGGTGTGTTTGGATCATTGTCATCCTGAAAGACCCAGCCACGTTTCATCTCAATGCCCTTGCTGATGGAAGGAGGTTTTCACTCAAAATCTCACGATAAATGGCCCCATTCATTCTTTCGTTTACACGGATCAGTCGTCCTGGTCCCTTTGCAGAAAAACAGACCAAAAGCATGATTGTTTCCACCCCCATGCTTCACAGTAGGTATGGTGTTTCTTTGGATGCAACTCAGCATTCTTTCTCCTCCAAACACGACAAGTGGAGTTTTTACCAAAAAGTTATATTTTATATTTTATATCTGACCATATGACATTCTCCCAATCCTCTTCTGGCTCATCCAAATGCTCTCTAGCAAACTTCAGACGGGCCTGGACATATACTGGCTTAAGCAGGGGGACACGTCTGGCACTGCAGGATTTGAGTCCCTGGAGGCGCAGTGTGTTACTGATGGTAACCTTTGTTACTTTGGTCCCAGCTCTCTGCAGGTCATTCACTAGGTTCCCACGTGTGGTTCTGGGATTTTTGCTCACAGATCTTGTGATCATTTTGACCCCACGGGGTGAGATCTTGCGTTGGAGCCCCCAGCTCGAGGGAGATTATCAGTGGTCTTGTATGTCTTTGTGGACAGGGTCTTTTATAATGATAACGAGTTCAAACAGATGCATTAATACAGGTTAACGAGTGGAGGACAGAGGAGCCTCTGAAAGAAGAAGTTACAGGTCTGTGAGAAACAGAAATCTTGCTTGTTTGTACGTGACCAAATACTTATTTTACCGAGGAATTTACCAATTAATTCTTAAAAAAATCCTACAATGTGATTTTCTGGATTTTTTTCTCATTTTGTCTCTCATAGATGAGGTATACCTATGATGAAAATTACGGGCCTCTCTCATCTTTTTAAGTGGGAGCACTTGCACAATTGGTGGCTGCCTAACTACTTTTTTGCCCCACTGGGTATATATAATATTATAATTATATATATATATATATTTCAGGTTTAAATCCACCTTGAAAAAGCTTGGTATTCAGTTTCTGTTAATTTATATATTCACCAGTCATTATAGTTATTACATTTGTTTTTAGCACGGGTGTCGCAAATAAGCAAAAGTGTTGTCATTCCGGCTTGCAGGCATAAGGCCACAGATTCACTGCAGTGCTGATTTTCAGACCAACATGATTATTAGTGTGATAATAATCAGTTAATATTGAGTAATGTACATTAATAATAAGTGAGTTAACAGTTATTAAAAGCTCATGCATGACCAGTAGTTGTGTGAGCAACATGCAGTAAAGCGTTTCATTCATAAATGAATCTGTTTTGAACTAATCGGATGAGTGAATGATTCAATGACTCACACATAAAGTCTTTCACTTGTTTATTTTGTGAATGAATCAGTGCTTAAATGAATGGAAATGAATTGCTTGAATTAATGATTCAATGACTCACTTTTTGGACAGTCACTAGTCGCTAACTACTAGCCAAACATTTTAACCTTCAGAAAGAGTCACAGAAAAATTTCCACCGCTAATACACAAACAGTCTGTACGCACAAACACAGTGGAGTGATACAAACAGCAAAACGTCCCAGTGCTGCTCGACTGTATATCAGCACTCTTGTAAATAAGATTACATGTGCGAATTTGACTGCCCTGTTTGGGCCTGTGACTCAGAATCCTGCGTACCTCAATATTCGTACAGCTACTTCTATTCTGCCGTAGGTACCTGTTGATGAAGTACACCATAATAACCTACAAATGGGATCTATGAGCCTTAGTATGACACCATTTTCATAACAGTTACATTGATGTTTTTTCATTGGTATTAATAGCAATAGGTGTAGTCTTTTTCAGGTACTTACATTAGGGCTTTATGTTTTTTCTTATTTTGTTAAATTAGTGTTTATTGCATTATTTTAGTGCCATGTGTGTTACCTTGATGGTTTTTTTTGTGTGTGGTGTGTGTGTGGTGTCACCGTGGAATGACATCATGCACATTATATATAGTATTTGCTTACAGGTTGTGAAAATGCTAGGCTATTGTATGACTTGAAGCCTAATGTGAGTTTCTCTTTACCAGCAGTGTTTTTAAGGTCAGGTCAGTATATTATAAAGGTAAAAACATACTTTAGTAAATTGGTATATTAACATTATTTCAGTTAATAATGACTGTAAAGTTAATTCTGTAAAACCTAAATTGTTGCTACCATATTTTTATGATAAAGGTCTGGCAACCACTGCTGCTGTTTTGTTTTTTTTGTTTTTACTGTAAATTTCAAGGACTTTGTGTAGTGAGTTATATAATATGTCAGCAATAAAGCTAAACACAAGAAAATAAAAGTTTTTTTTCCCAGTTCAGAATCTAACTAAGACTAACAGTTTTACCAAGAAACTACTATGGACTGGCAGGAAAAGGTGTGTGATTTGTTCCACTCAGCACATTTCTCTCAGATTCTTTGGCCTGCAAAGTCTTCAGACAGCATGCATGACCTCCTTTTTCTTGTCTTGTTCTGTTTAATTCCACCAAAAGGTAAGCTACCAGTATTTTTTATTCATTTATGCATATCAGCAAGTTTGTACCTAGTGTAACTGGTAAGACTAACAATATAGCATTTAGGGGATTGTTTAATTATTGACATTTTGAGATCTGAATCCGTTTTTAGCGATGGCGGGAATAGTTGATCAGTTTCCCCGGTTAGTGAAGGTGAGATCGGGTGAAAGAGTGACCATGCGCTGCCAACTGAATGAGGTGCAGTCATTCTGTCACACAGTGGCCTGGGTCAGAGTACACCCCGTGAGTGGAATAATAGACATTCTGCAGGACACAAACATCCCTCGTCAGACTAAAGAGCAGGTGGAAACCACAGTGTGTCATGCTTCCATCTACAATGCAACGGTACAGGACTCTGGGATGTATTACTGCATCGCTACAGACCGTGAGCATATGTACCTTGGTAATGGCACTGCTGTCACGGTACAAGGTACTTTATCATAAACAGTTTCTAAAGTTTCTGAACTACCTCCTAACATGATGGTTCTCAAGGTTTGTGTTGATAAGAAGGCTCATGTTTTTCATAAAATAATGTGTCAGTTCTTTTTGCTGTTTTTTTCTCATTAAACTGGTGTTTATCTTTCTTCTTGCAGCTGACAGCACTGTAATGCTGTCTATTGATATCATGACATTTGCCAGCAGCAACAACCACGACTCTACGGTCACTCTTCAGTGTACAGTCAGAGGATTTGCTCCATCACGGGTCTATGTGCACTGGCTCATAGGGAGTAGAAAGAAAAATGGACAAACTTTGTTTGTTTGGGAAGAAGGCAAAGAGAACTCAGTGAAAACTCAGAATTATGTAGCAGTATCGGCTGAGGAGTGGAGGACAGGAGGAGCGTGCACCTGCGTTGTGAAGTTTGGTGGATTAATGTTCAACAAAACGCTGCATCATTATGGTAAATAACTATTCTTAATATATCCTCATCGGGATAGCAAATCAAATACTTTATTATCTGTCCAAAAATTGGATCAGTTGGTTTTCTTGACTGATCTTATTCTAGAATTTGGATATTTTGTCCATTTTTAATAAGAAATGTTTTTGATTATTTTCTCACAATACTTCTCATTTTATTATTTTCCTCAGATAGCCAGGACACTTGTTATCCTCTCATCAGAGTAACCAGAATTTTTGCACTTGTCGCTGCTTTACTCTTTTTCTTGACCTTGTTATTTTAGCACGAACTTGTAAACCACAGACCTATTGATCATGACCTGAAACATCAAACAAAAGTTGATTTTGTTACAAATAATGTAAATGTGCATAGAAAGTCTCTGCTCGCTCTCTCTATATATATATAATGGGAAAAACTAGTAAATGTGTGAGCAGTTTTATTTTATTTTATTGCTAATAAATTGGAAATAGAAAACTTAGTACCACAGTTTCATATAGGTATGACCGTCACATATCCAGAAAGAATGAAATAAGTAATTATCAAGCTTAGAATAGACCAGGGCTGCCCAAACTCGGTCTGAGGGCCGGTGTCCTGCAGAGTTTAGCTCCAACTTGCCTCAACACACCTGCCTTTAAGTTTCTAGTATGCCTAGTAAGAGCTTGATTAGCTGGTTCAGGTGTGTTTAATTAGGGTTGGAGCTAAACTCTTCAGGACACCGGCCCTCCAGGACCGAGTTTGGACACCCCTGGAATAGACTATGCAATGTCAGTAAGGTGAAAGAGAATATACTGCTGAATGCTTGTCCAATATGAAAAGGTAACAAATGCAGAAAGTAAAGGGGTGACAATTACAAATATGTTACATGTATCACATTGATATAAGGACAAATATGTTTCTTGACATTGTTCGTTAATATGAAATCTAAGTAGACAGATTTTATTTTTTTTACAAAAATATATTTCACTGCAAAAAATTAACCTGACTTTTTTAACCAGATTGCTTATGATTAATGTAGAAGTACAGTTAAGCTGTGTTTCAATATTCTATTTCAAGTAAATTAAAATTCCTACTCCAGAGACAGTATAAAGGTTGTTCGCACAAATACAAAATCACAAAAGCAGGGAACACTGGAAAATTTAATAGGATAACTATTATGCAAGAACTGGGCTGTGGCTAAAACCTGGATCAGAGTAACAGGAGCTCAGAACTCGTGAAGGGCCCTCGTGTGGCCAAAACAGGCAATTTATCAACACATAACACTGGGCTCTCCCTCATGTGGTTATTCAATATGTATGCAAACTGACAAAAAGGCGCAACATTGGCAAATGAATCGAAATTCAATGCAATTAATAGCACATGTTACAACTAATTTGGAACAGCCAAAACATTATGATTTCAATAACAGTTGAAATCCAACAACAACAAAAGTCATACATTTTATGGGATTGTATGATAGATTTATTGTTTCTTCTTTTTCATTATTATTATTATATTATTTTATTATCATTATATTAGCTACTCGGGGTGCCGCTCCAAAATGAATGATTAGCCTATCCTTAATGATTGGCCATTTCCCATGTTAGAGGCGGGATCCTAAATAAAATGAAGAATTCCAGTTTGCAAACGTTATTGGCAAATGCTTGCATGGTCTCAGGTGGAATACTGGATTTCAAAGCTACACGGCTTCAGAAAATCATACATGCGGGCCTGCTCAGCCTCAGAAATCCGTTCGGATCGCAGTGTGAGTGGAGGAGGCAAGGAAGATATTTATGCAGCTTATCTGGAGCCTTGTAGCCACAGGTGGGATATTATTGTATATGTGCCACTTCATAATATGTATATACAATTAGAAGTTTGAGAGGGAAGGGAGGCTGACTACGTTTTTCTCTACTGTAATTTTTGACTAGTTCTGGTGCCGCAGCCAATTTTTAAACTGTGAATGGCTATTTCCAATGTTAGGGCCCATATTGCTAACTAATAAATCACCAGAACCTGGTGTTAAAAGTCTGTGGTCATCCGCTCAAAGGGCCCCTCCTCAACTCCTCAACTTTTGCACACATGTTTCCACATGGAAAGTATCAGAAATACCCAAAACATCATTACATAAGAGAGAGAGAGAGAGAGAGAGAGAGAGAGAGAGAGCAAAAAAACAAGCCCCTTGTTTTCTATATGTCAAGTATAAATGGTAGGGAACACATTCACTATTAACTAACAGTTTTCCCTCAATAAAATCCTAATTTGCTTCTTATTGATAGTAAGGTAGTTGTTGTAGTGGTTAAGTTTAGGTGTTGGGTGTAGGGTTAAGGGATCTAGAATATGGCCATGCAGAATAAGACATAAATATGTGCTTTATAAGTACTAACAAACAGCCAATATGCTATATGCATGCATGCTAATAAACAACTAGTTAAAAGTGAATAGTGTTTCCTAATCTAAAGAGTCATTGCATAAACCGCAATAAGAAACAGAGTGAAATTAATTGTTTTTCACTGAAAATCTCGTTCAACTCTATAGCTCTCAAATCTCATTTGTGCATATTCAAATGTAGCACCTCAAAGAAGGCCATTTCGATTCTAAATGTGTAAAAGCAGAAAAATAACTTTATTTGAGACCAAGAGGAGACATAATCAATAATATAACAACAACAATATATAGTAGATTATTCATATACTTTTGACACAAGATCAACTCTAAATGAATAAGTTTTGAAAGACAGTCAAATCCGAGAATAAAGTATACCATCATCATCATAAACAGCATTAGGATGCAAATTTCAGTTGAATTATCTTTAATTTTTAGTTATTGTTTGGCATACTCTAGCTTTTCTTTACATTCCTTTCAATAACACTGATCTCCAGTGATGCCCTGAAAAAGAGGACAGATCATGTCAAGAAAACATGAGAGTGGTCTTCACAAGGATTGACTACTGTATATATTTATGTTTCACATAAATAATGTAATTAAAAATAATACACACATTTTATTTTTACCTTTATTTTTTTTGGTTGGACTTCAATTCAGCCCTAAATTGACGGGATCCACAGAGTAAAACTAGACCAAAAAAAGAATGAAATAAAGTTTAGTATAGTATATTTTAGTGTGGAAAGTTTAATATAGCATCCACACCAAAACTATGGTTGACGGTACTTGACAAATCATTGTAGACTTCTCTTGTATAGGTTAATAGTCTAAACTAACAGATTTCCCAAAACATGAAGTTTTCACAAATTCACCAATGGCTTTTCAAAAGGAATGTTTAACAAACAGTAATTCTGTAATTATAACAATAATTCAACAAATAATGCCTGTATATTTGCATACCATTTTTTTAGACTATAGCATGCTTACCATTACAGATGACATTTCTGCAGTCACTGCACTCTGTTTACCTGTTAAAAGGTAAACACAATATGGCTTTATTTAATAAAAAAGATTTGGTGCAATTATGTGTTGGGATGCACTGTAGCTATAGACATACTGCATTTAGTGCACTAGATGACTGCATCTATCTAATTCACATGGAATAGCATACAGCATTGTGCAGTTTACAGTAGAATAGTCATAATAGTCATAATTTAGAAACTATTTGTCTTTATGACTGAAAAATATGTTTTAGATGTACTATTGCTTGATATACTGAACCTTTAAATGTTTTTTTGTAAATGTAAATTGTAATCCTGTAAATTGGAATGGAGAAAATGAAATGTATGATTTCATCTTATCATATCTTGTTTTTATCAATTTAATATTTTTGTGTAACTATTTTGTAAATTACCAATGTATTTTGGTTTCTATTTCCCTAAACCAGAATATTAATATTGGGATTAATGCTGCGATTCAAGTACTATTTGCATATATTAGTTTGCTAGTTAGTTTATTAGTTAGTTAGTATTCCTTAGCAGAGCTCGGTCTTAACTGATTACATGAAATCTGGATTACATAATCAGATTGCAAAAAATTAAGTACTTGTAATTAGATTAAATAGCACATACTTGTAATCAAACTACAGTTACTTTTTTATGGATTACATGATTACATATTCACACAATAGCAATGAATTATTCATAATTGATTGATTCTCCCTAATTCCTCTTTTTCATCTTTTAAATGTCACTTTCAAAAATAGCCTGCTCCTTAGATACACTCATAAAGTCTTCCAGTTTTATGGACATTCACACAGAGATCAGGTGGCTACACATAATTTGACCACTGGATTTACAAGAAATCATTCAGGTTTAAAGTGTTTCAACAATGCATCACCTACTGATGACACAATGATCGCGGTCGTGGATTAGATTATTTGATCATCTATTACAATGTCTTTGGAAGGCGTTTGTCCTTTAAACACATTAAAATGCACAAATTAACGTTATTTCTTATTTACATGTAACGCAGGCATCTGAGCATCTTTCACCTAATATATTTACTTAAAGTGCCCTTGAGATTGTAAAATAAATATTTAATAATTAAGAATCACATTCACGGTTCTATGACGTTGGTTAATGGTCACATGAGATACAAGTAAACATGAAATATTAATTTTTTTAGGAAGTGTTTTATTTTGATTTGTGTTGTTTTACAATGATTTATTTTAATTTGACATTTTTATGATTGAATTAATTATTAGCTTTTCATTAAACTCACGAACCCCCTGCAGTAACTTCACGAACCCCAATTTGGGAAACCTTGACATAATGTAATGTTTAATGCAATGCTTAATGGTGTTAACTACAACACATTGAATATATTTTCTTACTCTTTGTATTTTTATATTAATATGCTACAAGGTTATCCTATTTAAATCAATGTGATGAACGAGTTAGGTCAAAAGTAATCAAAAATGATAGTACTTGAACTGTGTAATGTAATGGATTACGTTACTAACTACAATTTTTGTCATGTAATTTGGAATCAGTATTGGATTACAATTTGTAAGTAATCTACCCAGTTCTGTTCCTTAGTGGTCACTATAGTAACTAAACAGGTTTCCAGATTGATTAAATCTTTACCTTGGCATAAACAAACAGAGAAGACCACAGCCATAGTCAAGAATACTGTTCCCCAGCCACAGTACAGAATCCACAGAGTTTTTTGAGACAGTCCTGAAAGATTGACTATGATCAGAGTACAATTTATAATTAATACACATATGATTTTGCATGTACAGGGCTCTATGAACACAGTCTTCAGTCTTTGAGCCTCTTTTTATTGACCTAATATATCTCGCCTGTATGTATGAGAATGTTTTATTTTGTTCACTTGTCTACACAACAGATATTACATTTAAATGTAATTATAATTTGTAGAACAGAATAATTATTTTTTTTCTAAATATTCAAATCAATTTGAACTATTCAATCAGGGTTTTGACAGGTGTTTGTAATAAACACACAAAACCACTGAATCCTGTGAAATCAAAACGTTTATAGTTACTTTGACAATTAGTCTGTTTTTAGAATTCTGCAAATAAAGAGGTAAAAGAGGGCAATAACGTGTAACATTTTAATGTCTCTCTGAGACTTTCATCATTTACGCACCGCTTCGCATCAGAGTTTTGGAGATGTTCTTGCCATCATATTCAGCAAAGCAGTGAATTTCATCAGCTTCATTCCAGTCCTCTGCAGAAACAGAGAGATGAGCCCGTGTGAATTCTGTGGCTGAATCAGTGTCGTCTGTCCAGGCGGACTCGGTCCATCCAGAAAGCACATTCTCTCCAATCATCCAGAAGACGCGCACCTGAGACGGGTCAAGTCCAGTCACAAGACACTGCAGCGATACCGATGGTGAGTCCGGTTCATGTGGTGAGAATAAGATGGAGAGTTCTGGTTCAGAGGGATCTATAGCAAAGAACAGAAAGTCAAAACGTTTTGTTTTAGTAACTGTGACCCTAGAAAAAGTGTGATGAGATTTCACTGCAGATTTACCTGTTACGATCACCCTGGTCCCATTGCCGACCATAGCCATTTGGTTATAATGGCCAATGCAATAGTACATGCCTGAATCTTTCTTGGTTAAGTTTTTAAGAGTCAAAACACAAGTTTTATCATTATGTTGTCGAACTTTATTCTCATGGTTAGTATTCACTGTCGTGAGTTTTCCAGTCCGTAGATTCAACTTTTCCCACGCAGCAGCATTAAAGCAGTACCTAACGATCTGCTCAAATATACATCTCAATTCTACAGAACCACCGACTGAGACGTGTGTGAGTCCCGGTGATTGGGTCAAGGTGAACGAGTGAGTAGCTGCAAATGAGAAAATAAAAACAGGTTCACAGCGAATAATCTACATGATGAAATATTAAGTTAAAGAGCATAAGATTAATGTGATGAGATTGATAACTGGCATAGGCTTACTTAGAACAGACGAAATGCATAAAATCCAACAGTACATCCAGGTACGCATATTAACGGTTTCAAGGCTCTAATGCACCTTTTAACATCACCAGTACCTCACACAATCTTAATGCAACAAGGTGTCAGTACACGAGAGTTTGACTGAAACCGCAAGGGAAAAAACTCACCAGAGGGTGGCCCTTCCTATAGCAAAAGTGGGGCAAAGGTCTATTTATGTTGCAAATCAGAGACTCTGTAAGAAGTTAAAGGAACTTACTATGATGATAATATTTGTTTTTGCAAACAGACTGCAAAGAAGCACTCACTAACAGTTTTAACAGTTTCACATACTGTAGAAGTGGTTATGGTTTAATATAGCTTTTATCTCACCACTAATACTGTTTGATGAAGTTCTTAGGCCATGTTTTGCTGATGTATTCTATACTTTTTTTGCTCTTAACTGCAATTCTGCAAATTCAGGAACTGAATTGGAATTTCAAAAGTATCCCAAATTAATTTCAGAATGGCACACAACCCTAATACAGAGACAAGTTCTCCAAAAATGATGGGCATTTAGCGCAAACAGTATATTTCAGCAAATAATCTACTGTAAAATAAATAAATAAATAAATACATCAATCAATTAATACAAATGGAAAAATCCATTAAAAAAAGTATTAATGTAGTAATGTATTAATCTATAAAAAAAATTATTAATATGAAGGAATTTTCTGTATTTATTTTTTACAGGTGTTTTACCAGTATTTAGAATTTTGCACTGAATTGTGTTGTCTTTTAGAGTTAACGGAAATGTCCATTAAATTATTGGATAATGTCCTGGCAGAAAATTACCAGTACATTTTCTATATTCATATATTTTTTTTGGCTTACAGTGTGGTAATTTTCTTTCAGGACATTATCCATTAATTTTACAGACAGTTCTGTTCACCCTAAAAACACAACGCAATTCCTCAACATTGATACAGTTCATTGTACCCTATTTTTACCGATTTGTTTTTACTGTGTTCAGTTCTTTTAATTTAATTGTTTGTTTTCCGTTGCAAGCTGAGAAGATGTTCTTCTTGCTGGTTAACTCTCTGCTTTCTGACAATCTTTTTACAATCTGAATGCAGTCTTTGTTTTGTGTGAGATGAAAAGAGCAACATGGTGTAAAAACGGCCAATGCTCAACGCCCACACCTTCAAACTGACAGTACTCTTTCCCCACCCTGCACTTCAGACAGCTGCATCTATGTGCAATGTCAAGCTAGAAAATATATGAATTATGTAACTTCATGTTAAAACAGGTCATCCGAATATGAAAATGAAAAATGACTTGCTTTCTCCCGTGGAATGTATTTTGTCCATGCAGTGTTGTTTATTGTCAATGTTGAACATAAAATTATTGTGTACGAAAATGATGACAAAATTGTAAATTTTGGGATCAACTATTCATTTAAGCTTGACATTTTACCAATATAAATGGGAATATTAACACATTTAACCCATAATTTACAATTAGAAATACAAAAATGATAATGCTTTCTTAATTCAGATTTCACATTCACTAATATCTGTAAACCTACATAATACAAAAGAGAAAACATAGGTAGTCATTGTAATAACTATGCACAATTTTGCTTTAATTCAACATTATATGTCAATGTCAACATTAACCCATTTTTCATTATGTACACAATGTTTCTATTTTGAATGCTTTGTTAATTTGGATGTGCAGATTCATTTTATTTATCATCTGAGTATTTCATAACACTCTCAGTGATGTGGTAATTTACACACTGTACACTGTAAAAAAAATTTAAGGTAAAAAACCGGCAGCTGTGGTTACCGGAATTTTACCGAAAAAAATACGGTAGAAACGTTGTAGGTTTTAACTTAAATGTACAGTTAAATACCATAATTTTATTAACTGATATAATGTTAATATACCAACTTATTCAAATACTGAAATCTGTTGTGTAGCTTTGTAATACACTGATAACCACCAAATGCAGGAGGTGATGAGAAAGTCACATGATGAACCAAAGCCCATCACAAGCAGCTTTTAAATAATAACATGTATAGAAGGTGCACAGTGTCATTCACACAAACACTAAACACCATCACGGTAACACACATGAAACTGAAATAATGCAATAAACATTCATTTAACAACATTAAATGTAACATAAAACCCTAATGTACAAAACTGAAAATAAAAAACTAAGAAAAAACGTTATTTCAACAAAAAAAACATCAAATTTGAAATGTAACGCAGGGAATTCTGGGAATGTCAATTTACGGTTATTCACTGTAAATTATACGGTCTTTTTCACTTCCAAAAATGGTATACTACCGTAAAATTAATGTCCAATGCATGTAATGTCCAATACAGTTTTTCACCGTATATAGTAGGGGAATTTACCGTTAACCATTTAACAGGTTTTTACTGTAGCATTTTTACAGTCTTTTACCGTTAAATTCACGGTCATTTTTTACAGTGTACGGGATGGAGGGCATTAATATGACCGTACAAGGCACATACACACAGTTTAGTAATGCCAGTGGAGTTGCTGCAAAAATGGACAGTGCAAGCAGGTGTGCAGTTTTGTTTCATGAGATCTTTGTCTCATCTAACTTCCTGTTATGCAACTTCTGTTTAACCACAAGCTGTCAAATGGGAGTATGAAGGCTACATCAAGAGGCCATATATTTTCCTGTTTCATGCACTGTGGTTTTTCACCCCATCATAAAAATAAAAAAATGCATACATAGAATATGAACACAATCTCAAATATACGTTGCCTGCATTATTATCTATGATAAAAAGTGACATTACTATAATATGTATTTTCATTTGATGGGCAACTGGGCCACTTTTGCAAAGAAAAGCTGATCTGTTCTGTGCTGCACACATCAGGGATGTAAGACAGAAATTTCAGTAACAATTCTAATTTGCTGATTTGCGGCTCAAGATACATTTACTGTTATGATCCGTGTTGAATATGGTCGTGCTGCTTCATGTACTGTAGTTTAGTGTAGAAACACTTTGGTCAACAGAAAAGTATATGTATATCTGTCTCCTACAGAGAGACAATATTAACCCCATTTTCAGGAGGACACATTTTTATTAGAAAAAAAATCAGATCATAAAAAAAGCAAACTTAAAAAAATACAAGAAATAGTTCTTAACTAATAAATATTCTTGACCACAGATATTATAAAAACAAGAACAGGCAATCTTATTGTTTTAAGGTATATGAGTAAACAATATATTTAATTTCTAAAATTTAAATTTGAGTAATTTTTTAGCATACTGCAACATTTCCTTCTCCACACTGAAAAAAGGAGGAAAGAACATCTTAAGTCCATGTGAGAATGATTCTTACAAGTGTTACCTTGTTGTAAGTTTAATTACTTTGGAAGTGTACTTTGCTGTTTCATATAATTCCTTTAATTCTGCTTTTGCATTACCTTTATTGTTTTGATGGACCAACATCCTGTCTCTGACTGATGGGATCCCCAGAGAAACACTGGACAAAATATTAACATCATCAAATGCAAACCAGTATATAAAATTACCAACAGGTTGTTTTTAATTAAAAGTTTGTCAAAGCATTTTTTCCCCAACAAAAAGTTTCAACTTTCTCACGCTCTTAATATTATTTAATCTGTTGTGTGTTTGCTTGAAGGAACAGTTTGCTCTATTATTTTTATTATTTGCCAATAAATAAATATAATTAATAATGAAAAATATTGAGTGCTCAGTGCCACAATTGACCAGTCAGAGAGCCATGTAATAAAAAAGAACACTTTTAAAGAATCTCCACACATTTTTTTTAATTCCATGACATTCATGACTACCTCTGTCAATCTCCTAAGTAAAGTAAAGTAAGTGATACAAAATGCTATAGTCCAAATCATTTGAAGATTAAACGATACACAATCTGTATTGTATAAAGCGTTATTTAAATAAAGGTGACTTGACTTGACTATGAGGAACAGACCAAAATTGAAGCCATCATTACTAAAAATCTTTAATTTTCTATTCTACACATTTGAATGGGAGTGCCTGCGTTCAGTTAAAATATAGAGGAGAACAATGCCAAATATTTTCAGTCTAAGTTTGTTCCTCATACAAAAATATCATATGACTTCAGAAGATTTAGAAGAAAATAGCGCAAGTCACATTTTTAATTTATATACCTCTTTTTTATAACCACTATTTACTTATTTACTTTTTTTTAGGTACTTAACTAATGCTAAAACGTTTACCAATATCACCAACAAAAGTAACATACCCCACATTGCATTCTCAAATAAGTTTCATGAAAAATACAGGCAAAAACTATTTTGCTTAAACATAAATTGCTTCATTAACCATGTACTTAAAACGTTTTTGTCAATAAATTAAGTATTACTACATCAAACCGTGTTCATATTGTATGATACATATTTGAAGATTGTTTATTATTTAACTAGTTGTTCTGAAACGGCAGAAACAGATATGCGGAAAACAAACTTTAGTGATCCACTTCAATATTCACAATCTTCATTTCTGTCTCTTACCATAACAGATGAACCCTCTTCTCTCAGTGTGTTCTGGTTGCCTGTTAAAGACATTCATTTGTTTGCTGTTTTTTTAATGTAGTATAGCTATTATTGCAGATTGTGTGTAGCAATTAAATGCAGCATATCACATTAGGCTATACAGTTTTAGCTTAGAAAGGTCATTTTACCATATGAAGGTTTGCGGTGGGCATCTTTTCTTGTGAGCCTAAAATGAAATACATTTTAAGGTTTGGTTCATTTACTTTGTATTACATTAATAGTATAGTTTTGAAGTTTGTAATGTTGTAATACCGACCGTCTGGATTTTTTGGTCATCAACATATCTGAGAATTGAAATGGAGAAAATAAAATGATTGATATGAATATATAGCTGGACAGTTTCACCAAAGTATTCATCAGAGCGCCTTTTATTTTAATTCATGCAAAGTTATTGATTGATGTTACTATAGTTTTAAAACTCATATATAAATAACTTTTGGTTCTGTGTATGTTTTTGAATTGTGCACATTTATAGCCTATATATTTCCTCCAATATATGAACTAGCACATGAATATTTTGAAAGATTTTGTATAAGTAAAAGACTACACTCTAAAAAAATGCTGGGTTAAATACAACCAAGTGCTGGGTAAAATAGGGACAGACCCAGCAATTGGGCTGTTTTGACCCAGCGGTTGGGTTTAATGTTTAACCTAACCTTCTGGGTAGTAACCCAACTGCTGGGTCAAAACAACCCAGTTGCTGGGTTAAAACAACCCAATAGCTGGGTTTGTCTTTTACCCAGCACTTGGTTGTATTTAACCCAGCATTTTTTAGAGTGTACGGACTTGGTAAATACTTATTTCAATGCTAACTAACTAACTAAATAAAAACTTGTCATATATGTATTCCAACATTTTGTCCTCTTTACTGTCATGCTAACCAACATTGTGAACATAAAAGATTATATGCTTTATTTATTGTCAGGAAACTTAACTCATGCAATCAAACGAACCTGACAAAGACACATCCAGCAAGACAAAACTCATTTTAGAGGCAGTTGTGAACTGTTCAGAGTTCAAACTATTTAGAAAATATAATTAGTTACTTTTTAGTATTTGCAACAATGTAGGCTAGGCCTACAAAACCAGAAGCGATAAATTCTTACCTCGATATAATCCCACAGACATAATACCGGTTAGAAGTATGGTAAGGAGCGCTGCCACACAGCCGGCGTACACAAGCCACAAGAAGATTTCAGGTTCGGGTTCTGAAATACAGCAGTGAGCAGAGGAATTATAACTAGACATATATATATATAAATTCATTAATAACCATTGGGCAGTGTTTTCATCAAAACATTTCCATTCATTTAACATGTCACAAACTTGAGTCTTCATGAGTTTTTAGAGTATTTCTTCTGTCGCTTTTAATTCAAATTCAAAATGAATTTGTAAAGTAGTAGCAGAAAAAAAACACTTCATTTTTTAAGTTTTAAGGTTAAGGTTAATATAACAGGGGAAGACCTGTCCTTTTTCCTGATGTTTCTCTGAAATTGTTATCATTTACGCACTGTATCCCATCAGTGTTTCGGAGATGTTTTTGCCATCATATTCAGCAAAGCAGTGAATTTCATCAGCTTCATTCCAGTCCTCTGCAGAAACAGAGAGATGAGCCCGTGTGAATTCTGTGGCTGAATCAGTGTCGTCTGTCCAGGCGGACTCGGTCCATCCAGAAAGCACATTCTCTCCAATCATCCAGAAGACGCGCACCTGAGACGGGTCAAGTCCAGTCACGAGACACTGCAGCGATACCGATGGTGAGTCCGGTTCATGTGGTGAGAATAAGATGGAGAGTTCTGGTTCAGAGTGATCTATAGCAAAGAACAGAAAGTCAAAACGTTTTGTTTTAGTAACTGTGACCCTAGAAAAAGTGTGATGAGATTTCACTGCAGATTTACCTGTTACGATCACCCTGGTCCCATTGCCGATCATAGCCATTTGGTTATAATGGCCAATGCAATAGTACATGCCTGAATCTTTCTTGGTTAAGTTTTTAAGAGTCAAAACGCAAGTTTTATCATTATGTTGTCGAACTTTATTCTCATGGTTAGTATTCACTGTCGTGAGTTTTCCAGTCCGTAGATTCAACTTTTCCCACGCAGCAGCATTAAAGCAGTACCTAACGGTCTGCTCAAATATACATCTCAATTCTACAGAACCACCGACTGAGACGTGTGTGAGTCCCGGTGATTGGGTCAAGACGAACGAGTGAGTAGCTGCAAAACAAAATAATAATAAAAACACATTTAAATGGTTCCGAATGTTCTATATTATGGTCAGAATATTAGTTAAACTTTTTGAAACTAATAAAAATATTGTTTTTATAATGTTCTTAACTGAAAACGCAGGCAAAAGACTTACTGTGTGAAGCAAAAAAGCAAGAACATAGCAAAGTCCAACAATGCATCCAAGGACCCATGTCTATATCTTCAAGTGTCTAGCAGAATATATCTGATGTACCTCAATAAGGCAAGCATACAATGAAACGCCTCCCATTTTGACTAAAAACGGCCTGCAATGAGAAGCAAAACAAGAAAGAAGAAAACTACAAGTCTCCAGTGGGTGGACCCTCATTGCCTATATAAATCACTTGTGCAAAAGTTAGGCCTACACCTGGGAGTGTGCATGGATCGAAAGACCTGTTTACACTGTTCATTACAGTGTCCCAATGGTCTGGGGCTCTTGATGGTGCTAATTAGTTATATTTCGCGGGCTTTACTATTTAGTTGGCCATGATGCTTTCAAGAAACCGATGTTTGTCAATGAATAGAATAAACTGCCATATTTCGTTTAATGTTTGTTCTTTTTCTGGAAAATGGGGCCTAGGTGTGCAATATAGCATGGTATCTGTCATGGTTCCCGTTCTCGAGAGAGTGACTGTTTAATGCACTCCTCTGTTACTTTATTATAGTTTTCTTGTAACTTGGATAAGTAAGAATAGTCACTCTTGAGTGCCGACGTGCTATTTCGATAGCTGGTTGTTTGTGTTGCCAGACTAACCCATCTTTTAAGTTGTAACTCAGGACCCTGGACCACAAAACCAGTTATAAGGGTCAATTTTTCGAAACTGAGAGTTATACATCATCTGAAATCGATAAATAACTTCAATTGATGTGTGGTTTGTTAGGATAGGACAATATTTGGCCGAGATACAACTGTTTGCAAATCTGGAATCTGAGGGTGCAAAAAAATCGAAATAGTGAGAAAATCGCCTTTAAAGTTGTCCAAATGAAATCCTTAGCCATGCATATTACTAATCAAAAAATTAATTTTTAATATATTTACAGTAGGAAATTTACAAAATATCTTCATGGAACATGATATTTACTTAATGTCCTAATGATTTTTGGCATAAATAAAAAATTTATAATTTTGACCCATACAATGTATTTTTGGCTATTGCTACAAATATACCCCAGCGACTTAACACTGCTTTTGTGCTCCAGGGTCACATATGGTATTGCTAACATAGAAGAGCTCTTGACTAATAAAGGTTTAATGTCTCAGGTTTATATATTTCAGATATCATCCAAAAAGTCACTGTTAGTGTGGCTTTCTCTGTGTTGCACAAATCTACAGATTTTTATCCAGAAAGGTCAATGCAGACTGAACGCGTTCTTCTTGCCGGTTAACTCTACTGCATGTGACAATCTGCTGTAATTCTGAATGCAGTCAGTTGTTTTGATCTAACCACATGGGTGTGAGATGAAAAGAACTGCATGGTGAGAGAAGAAAGGCCAGTGCTCAACGCCCACACCTTCGCTCACTTACTGAGTCTGAGACATTTCTCCACCCTGCACTTCAATACCTACATATGTGCAATGTCAGGTTAAAATGACATTCTATAAATACATAAAATCTATTGCTTTAAATGTGTCATGAGTATGAAGAGTTTCATTAGCTTTTTATGTCAGGGATTTTTGATTTTCTAACAATTTTAAGCAATTCATTGCCTGTATTTATGGTGTTGAAACATGTGTCATTATACAAGCAGTTTGGCTATTTATAGGATCTGTAGGGATGGGAACATTATGTTTCTGAGTGCACTGCCACAATATACAAAAATTATAATATAATGTATGTTCCATCTTACTAATTTGTGTAAGTAATTTGTATCAGTCAAATACTAGTTTTATATCAGTGTTGTTGTAGTGTCACTGCAGTGAATGGACGTGTGTTCAGGTGTTGAGTCTGTTTCATGAGACCCTCATCTCTAACATCCTGCTGTCAATGCATTTCTTTACTTTGGTCAAACCACACGGGGTTCAGATGACAGTAGAGAGGCGCATTGTCTTGTTGGCATGCACTGTGGTTTTTCAACCCATCACAAAAGACATACATATTCACAAAACCTCAAATATAACAAAACTTACAATTTATAAATGCCTTTTTTGCTAAGAAAAAAAGACAAAGTGAAATATAAGTTCAGGGATTACTGTAAATTTTGTTATACAGCCTGTTGTTTCATATTTTTGAAGTTCATAATATTCTCAACTGTATCCGCAGTCCTTCACAGTAAGACTTTTATAAATCAATTAATCTACAGTTCCATTTTGTAAGAAATGTAACGGTCTTTTAAATAAATAAACATATAAATACATTTCGACCAAAAAAAATGGAGAAATTGAAAAAATGACGCATGTACCATGTTCATACTAAACTCTTGTTCACTCACTAGACCTGCAGTAAAAGCCTACATACAGTACAGTAGCCTTCAAACTCATGCAGCATTTATGAACAATGTTTTGGAATATTCTCGTGTCCAAGCAAAATATTTAATAAACATAACAGCTGTAATGTGAGCTTTTCCTTTAAAGAGGAACATTGTTTTGCGAGAAAAAAAAAAATTCCATAAATAACCAAAGGCGAACTTGTGTGCACACTGAATTTGAGCCTGAACTATAAAGTGTGTTATTGACACCAATGAAAGGCCCTCACCATTAGACCTACATCTGATAAACAAGGTCACAATTACCGTTATGAACTCCAAAGAATTTTAGAAGAATGCATTTGATCACACTTGACAACCAGAGCGCGCTCCACGATCATCAACCTGAAGGCGAACATCACCAAAAATGAAGAGGAATTCAGCAAATGATGCAGCTTATAAAACTGTTTTATTAAAACAATAATAAAATCACTTGCTGTATAACTAAACCAACTGAGTTACAACAAAAGTAGGCTAGTTTTTAGAGTCAGATCAAAAAAAGAAAACGGTATTACCCACTCCACTTCGGCACACAACCATGCACAAATGAGAGCTTTAGACCCCCGCCCGCATCCCTCCGGCTGATGTTCATGCATGCGTATTCATTCATTTTCAGTCTCTGTAAGTATGCATATGGTTTCAATTAACCTGTATTTTAAAGCAGATTCTGGTAACAACACACAATTTCAACTACTAATAAGCTACGCAATCAAAATACTGCAAAAATAGCTACATTTTCACATTTCTACACTTGCGCGTTGGTAGATAACGGTATCTTGCACAAGAAACCATTTGCGTAAGAAGCGCACAAGAAACCATTTGCGCGTAAAAGCCAGTTTCGAGGTCGGAGCTAAGCCTTAAATCTTCTTTGCTCATATTACTAATCTTACTACCCGCTCCCCTCGTATTCGTTCCTGACCTACCTATTAAACCAGTGAAAGTCTGAGACGACAGTCTTGGTGATTACGCAACATACTGCTTGAATAAATTGCTCAGCAAATGTTGTTTAATTAGGATACAGGTCGAGACGGAATTTTAGAGAGCTGCGAAAGTAATCACCTGGTTTTCAAGTGAATAATGAGATCTACTTTTGGGTCGCGTAAATCAGCGCGGAATGCGCAGACGGAACAGGTGCGATGACTGGACAACTCTCGTCTTTCTGTTCCTTTGAGGGACGAGTAGTGCTCCATTGTGGTGGGCAAATGTGAAATTAAGAGTTTGTTATCACGGGTTTGGTGAGGGTTAGTGTTGCTCCGAGATAACAAATGTGCCTTTGAGCTCTTATAAGGCCTGTGTTAGTTTAGATGTCCGCGAACGCTAAATTTCAACCCTTTGGATTTACTTTGATAAGCAAAGGAGAACCGGAGGTCAATTAATTTCGAAGAACAAAGTTGTTGTCTCGGGAAAGTCAGGCAAGTTTATAGTTTCATATTTATAAATTAGTGTAAAAAAAAAATTCTGGTAAAGGCAGGGGGGGAGGGGCGCTGATATTGTTTATTATTCAACTATCAGACCGCATGAAATATATATATATCTATATAAATATATATATATCATATATATTAGATAGATATTATATATAGATACTATCTATATATATCACATGCTGACATAACGCACAATCTTGTTTAAATTGAATAGGGTTTCAATTCTATTTGATTCAGATTTTAAATGAACGTTTGTACATTAAACAATCTTCTGAGCAGAAGTCGTTCATATTGCATTCAAAAGCATATTTTGTATAGCTGTCAGTATTTGCAAAATACCTTAGGAAATAATTCACAGTATTTGTAACAAAACCCTTTTTGTAAACTAGCTTGTCACATAGGCCTTACTGGTTTGTCTAATACTTGACATATTCCTCTTCAGGAGATCAGATATGGTCAACTGTGACAGTCTACCTTGGTCCTGATCCACAGGAAAGGAAAAACATTCCACTCCCTGCAGGTGAACTGCAACCCCTCCCACATCTGATCAGTAATTTCTCTATACTCATTGGTTATTACTAACTCTGTAAGGTTAATAGGTTCTTACTGTGCGGAGTACAGAATAAAACTATAGGATTAAGATTATTCATTTGACTGCAAACTGTTAGCCAAAAGAGATGGAAGGTTCTAAACAAATTATTAAAGTATTTGCAAAGCTTTTTATAATTATTTATCATCCGATTTAATACATCTGACATTGAAACGTGAACACTCCTTCAGCGCACTTCAGGTTTGCTTATTAGCATCCTGATCCGAGAGCCTTTATGTCCATTTAACTTTCCACTGCACAAAAGGTCTTTATAGTGGAAAAATCCTTCGGATTTATAATGTTTTCACAATTACAATAAATAAAAACAGACATGAAAATCTATGGAAACAGATTATTAAGAAATTCTTTCTATGGATTCATGCTGATAATCCTTCTTGGAGCTTTATTTTTGAGCAACAGTTCTTAGCCCACAAATCAAGACTATTTGCTGAGAAATTTACTGAACTCAGTCTTTCAGGAGGAATAGTTTGTTCTTCATGCAAACAGATTTGTAGAAATGTAGCATTACATCACTTGCTCACTAATTGATCCTCTTCAGTGAATGGGTGCCGTCGGAATGAGTCCAAACAGCTGATAAAACCATCTCAATAATCCACAAGTAATCCACAACACATCAGCTAAATTTCAAACCATTGCTTCTTACCAAATATCCATAATTATCTCCATACCATAACATAATAAACGCGTCTCCATTGCAAAGGTCCATCCTCGTTGTCCGCTCACCCTCCACATCCACCACTATTTTTGTTTGGGACCTGTTTTTCGCTTGTAAGTATGCTTATATGGCATATTCTCTTGATTCAGATGAGCTGACTTTTCCCTCTGGAAAAGCAGTATGATGGATATAGTGTCGTATTTTCACCTGAACAATGGTTGACGTAAAACAAAAAAAAGATAATCATAATGATAACACACTGTTTCTCCAAACACGCAGCTTGTCACATTATTGTGGGCTGGAGTGGTGTGATAACGTTTAAGGCTAAGTCGCGCTGACTCATCTCTTGGCTGAGGGGGTGGGCCTTATCTGTGGCCATTACGCATCAACTAAAATTGCTTGTCCAGATGCCACCAATCAATGGCCATCGATTTTAGCATGTGCTTCAACACATTTGCTCACTAAAAAATAGATCCGTTCTTACATGCTTAATACCAGCTCGTGCCGCGTGGTGATGTTAAGTTCTAAATTGAAACATGGCTGAAGACAAGCTGACGTGCAATCTGGCCTTGCCTCAATGATAATCACCCTCCAAACTTTACTTTTATAAGCTTCTGCAGAACTGTTATGAGAGGATGAGTTGTAGCTGCTCTATTTAAAGATGTCTTTCAATGCAAGCAAGTGTCATTTGGTCGGTATTTGTCTTTTGAATATCTAGGGATTGTGCTTAAAGGTGCTCCACGCATTCTGTGTATCATTATTTACAGGCCTCCAAAATAATCTCCAGCCTTTGTTGAAGAGTTCACAAAAATACTATCAATGATTTCCTCAGAGTTTGACAGTTTTGCTATTGCAGGGGATTTTAATAATCACATAGATAATGCAGAAAACAAAAAAACAAAATAAATTATAACTGTTTTAAACACATTTGACCCCTCACTTTTCATGGTCCTCCTCACCCGCTTCCAAACAGCAGCTGCAAGCTCATCCAACCTGCTGCCAGGATTCTGACTAACACAAAAATCGAGCATTCACACCAGTCCTCAGGTCCTTACACTGGCTTCCAGTTATATTTAGGATTGTTTTTAAAGTACTTTTACTCGTTTATAATTCACTCAATGGCCTAGGACCTAAATACGTTGCAGATATGCTCACTGAATATAAATTTAACAGACCACTCAGATCATTAGGATCATGTCAGTTAGAAATACCAAGGGTTCACACAAAACAAGGGGAATCTGCTTTTAGCTATTTTGCCACCCGCAGTTCCAGAAGAGATCAGATGTGCTAAAAAATTAGCCACATTTAAATCCAGACTCAAAAATCATCTGTTTAGCTGTGAATTTACTGAATGAGCACTGTGCGATGTCCGAACAGATTGCACTGTATTTTATGTATGTGCTATAATAATCTTTGTCTTATCTATTGTACTGTCGAATTCGTTTTGAATAACTTGGTCATCATTTTGCACGTTTTTGAGTCCTTGGTTTAGTCTTGTGTTATATTCATTTTTATAGTATTTTTTATGATTATTTTACTTTCTTTTATGCAAAGCACTTTGAAAACGAAATGTGCTATATAAATAAACTTCCCTTCTACTTGGATTTCATTATGCTTTTATCAGCTGGTTGGACTCTCATTCTGACTGCACCCATTCACTGGCAGAGCAAGTGATGTAAGCTCCATTAAATTCCGTTCCCTGAAGAAACAAACTTATCGTGGATCGTCTTAGTGCGAGTAAATTGAATTTTATAAGAGTTTAAAGTAGGGCGTGCACGTAAATCTTGTTACACCTATGCGATTTCTTTAATTTACGTTCATTTACCAGAACCGGCTTTCTCTACAAGAGCCATAAATATCGCATAGCCGATTTATCGTGCAGCCCTATTTAGAAGGCAGGTATGTATTTTTCAAAACACTTTAAAAACGTATTCAGGGCCGAATACAAACAAACTTGTACCAATCAGCATGAAGCGTGTCTACGCGTAAAAAAGAAAAAACAATAAAAAAAAACTCAAAAAAAAAAAGTCAAAGATGTGGAGGAGAGAGGTTTCAGTGCATGGGACGGACATTAGCCTAGCCGAGCGACAGAAAGATAGAGATTGCAGATAAAAAAACAAAAGAGGAACACGTCTGTGGTCACGATAAGTCAAGAAGTAAACCCGTGAAATATCGATCACTTTCCAGCCTGGAAGAAACTCAAGACGTAAGGCCGGCGATCGACCCGAGGGTGCTTTGCTTCTTCTCATAGCTGAGTAACACTGTGTCTCTACAACAGCTAAAGCCGCCTACACTGTACGCGATCAACCCGTTGAAAACCATTTGAATTTGTCCGCACGTCTAAATAGAACCCGCAGCAGTTTTTCGGTCGGGATTGTGCGCCGCGCGCTCACATTCCGTGTAGACCGCTATGTAACCTTGGTTTTGCGTTGTTTCTCAAACTAGCGGTGCCTGGTTGCGGAACTTCTATGTGGGGCGGAGCTATCAAAATAGAGGGGCGTGTTTGTTTTGGTGATTACAAATATCAACATTGGCTACCAGAAATCACTTACTCTGCCTTTAATATGTTTTATATGTTTTTTTCCCGTGTCTTACGGGTAGGTGGCGGTGTAGTACCGCTGACCTGTCTCTTCCCCGTGGGCAAAACTTAATATCAACAGCACGGACACAATAGACGAGAGACGCGCGTTTACATGAGAACGAGCTGCATTTGAAGGAAAGCGCGAGCTCTGTTACCAAACACAGGCTCTGTGCTTCAGATTTACTATTACTTCGTGCAGTAAGGTCAGTTTGGGGGTTGTTTGTAATTCAGAAACACAGCAGAGGAACACAACAGATCCCGGAGAAGCACATTTTTTATGTGAGTACAAGCATTGAATAGTTGCTCGGCCTTATGAAGTGAAATCAATAGTTCGTTCTGTTTATTTGAGCATAAGACATTGGCAAATCCAAAAACTGCTGTAGTGGGCGATAACTGATAGTGAAGCATGTTTGGGGAGCGCGTGGACGGTTAACCAAATCAATTCATGCAGAGTTGAGTTGTGCCGTCTAAAGTTTTGCGTGAAACAAACATTGACTGCGGTGGGTTAATGAAAGTGTGTTCAGTTAACGGTTTAAGAAACAATAATCTGACAACGAGAAAGAAACACGTGCTTTCACTCGTGTTTGTCTGTGCAAGCAGGAGGTGTTTTTACAGTCTTGGTTCTGCCTGGTTCATTTGCTTGTTCTGTTGTAACGTTGAACATCTCTGTGCTTACTGAGTCTAGTTTGCAGTTTTTGTGCCTATTCAGGTCTTGTTCACAGTAGATACATCAAGTAAACACCAAGAGCACATCAGGTTTGTTTTGAACAGTATAGCTTCTGTATAAATTCACATTTCCTTTATAAAGCCATGTATTAGCTGCTACAGTGGTTCTGCATCTCAGGCCGGTGTTTTCATGCACATTACCTGGACCTGCAGTTATGCACTTGTTTACTAATTTAGTTATACTGCAAACTTTTCTCGTTGAAAAACAATGGCGATCCTTTTAATACAGAAGTTCACAAAATACAAAAATATTGTACTAATGAATATAATCAAATGCATGGTTATTATGTGATGAACTACACCTCTGTGAACTTGAGGAGAACTGACTTCATGCATCCACTCGCCTACCTTTAGATCAGTTGGTTAAAAGTCATTGCAAAATGATTGAGAAAAGTGTTATTTCTGAAGAAGCGCCAGCTGCGTATTTTATCTAGTGCAATTTGGGAGCGATCACATTTCTGTCATCTGAACATTATCGCTAAGAAGCAACGTCTAAATGTCCTGACACTGTAAGACCGGGTGTCCATCCCTGCTCCGGAGAGTCTTACCTGTCCTTGGCTGACTGTTCCTAGCCCTGCGCCAGCTGCGCGCCTGTCTGTACTGAGCAAGCAACCTGAACACCGGTGAGCTGTGCAGTTGTTTTTTGATGGGGTTGAAACTGAAGTCTGCAGGTAGGTAGCTCTCCAGGAGCAGGGTTGGCCTCCCCTTCTGTAGTGCATCATTCAGACACTGGCTCCACACCTTCAGAACATCCCGCTGCGCCTTGTAATCACGCTCTCAACTGTGAGTCTTAGTGCAACTGCCCATGAAATGAAAGTGGTTCACGGGAGTATCAAGTTTTCTTCCTCCTTGCGACTTACTGCATTCTTTGCCACACGGACGGCGTGGTTGCCTGCTTGCACGCAAATCCACCACCGTGTTTTTCCTCAGGGTATCACTGAATTGCCCTTCTGTAGGTCAATCTTTTTTTCCACTTCTCAGCTTCACACGAGGCTTAGTTTTATGCCAATTGTGCTGTTTTTGCTATTTGTTTGTTTCATTTAGACGTCATTGACAGTTTTTGCATTGCGACATGCCTCTCAGTGCGTCAGTTAAGGCCTAATTTCCCCTTTAAATTGCGGCATTATGCTCATGCGCGTCAACAAAGTCGTATTCGGTGGTTGCCCCCTCGGCATATTCAGAGAGGACTGAAAGCCGACTCATACATCATGGTGTGGTGGTTCACACCACACGTGTAGGTCGATTCAACATGATATGGGACCCTGGACCACAAATACCAGCGGAAGAGTCCTTGGGGGAAAGGAGGAGTGAGACAGCCGCTGAAAGCGGAAGAAAGCAGCTGGGCCCAGTGGTCTTGTAGGGGGGGGGGAGGATGGGACAGATTGGCCGAGCGCTGAATATGGGGTGCAAAAAGAAATCACCGGGGAAAGGGGGACAAAGAAGGGCGGGCAAGGCCGAGAAACAAAAAGGAGGGGCGAGATAGGAGGGGAGCAGAGGGACAAATATCGGCAGGAACATGAGCGGGACTGAAGGGCCAATGAGGGGTGGCTAACAGAAAAAACGCGAGCACGGGGGAGCCCAGAAATGAGTGGTGGCTATGCTGCGATAAGAGACCCAGCGACTAATACTGCGTGGGGGGGCACCAGGGTCGCACAAGCCGGGGGGGGGGGGTGGACTCGAAGAACAGGGAGGAGGAATAAGCAGGGAGGGAAGGAAGGAGGAAAAGTAAAAACTTTGAGATGCATTAAGAGAAGGAGCAGAATTGAGAGAAAGGTACTCAGTGACAACTTCGCAGGCTTTTGATTGCTGGACGATCTGACCATCATAACCGGAAGCTGCCAGTTGGGGCTCACAAACCAACCAACAGGAGAAGTAGATTAACGTCGGTAAGAAAGACAAAGACGATCGTGTGCACCTATGGATGGAAGGGTGATTGATCGTCAAGCTCACGCGGGCGATACTCTAATCACAATACGGTCGTCACAGTGCTCGTTTTATGCTAGTTTTGTTAAACAAAGTGACATTACAGACAAATTATACAGAAAGATGTCGCCTGTGATTATTGCTTGGCAAAATGCTTGGAACATTTCTTTGTGAAATTTACATATAAACTTTACAACACAAATAAAATAAATATCTTCATTTAAACAAACTAAGGCTTTGCCTGTGCGCTTTCTAGGGGTGCTCCGATTGATCGCCTACCAATCACTATCCGCCGATAATCACGTTGGGATGTTTGATTCACCCCGCGGTCTCTAAAACATCTCAAGCTGATGCATGTCCTGCTGTCATCCAACCTGCTGTGAGAGGTGTTGGCATGACATGGCAAGCGGCACTATGTGTTTTAGGTCTCTACCGGTCAGCGCAGGGCAATAATTATAATGCTAAGTGATTTCAATTCTAATTTCTTCCAAATAACTTATAAAGTAAATTTGACAAACTTTGTGAGACTAATTTTCACAAACAGAGTGATGAATCACGCGCACTAGAGCTCTCTCTCGCTCAAATGGCTTTAAATCAGCACATCGCGCCTGCACAATAAGCGAGCTGCACAGTTGACACAGGAAGTGTCACTTGCACAGTCGAGGCAGGGCCAGCATCACCTAAAGGTATAATGGCCATGTCTTTTAATTCGTGCCATGTTTTTAAACTCAGCGCTCTGTCTCTCAGGTAGACTGGCGCTCATGCACACTCGCAGCCACCACATAAGCCGTTCACAATACCCGGTTGCTTCGTATTTTCCGCCGCATGTTAAACGGTTTAAAGTGTTCCACACCACCCGTGCGTCCGCAGTGCGTGTCCACGCGCGGCTGTTCTGCTGCATGCAGTAGATCGTTTCCGCACCGTCTGTTTTGTTGCTGCACTGCCCGCCCTGAATGAAAATAACAGCTCATTGTTTGCGATAAATAGTATGAGGACGCGAAATTTAGTAATTACACCATAAATTGCGTATAATTAAAGCTACTCTGTTTCAATCACAACATAGGCTAGTTCGCACCTGAATCAAATGCGATTGTCATGTGCATTTTGTTAAAAAAGCCGGTTCTGTTCTCAATAAATCTCATCACATCTTCAGATGGAGCGCCCTTTACGCACAGAGAACAGAGCCAGGTAGTTTCACGACAAGGGTACTGCAAAAAATCACATCAAGTTTTATTGCGCATTCTGGAATCTGTGGCGATAATGACAGCGGGTGTGCGTAGCTTCTCATGAACTACGGCTCTGTGAAAGTAAATGCGTGCTCCGTCTGAAAGCGTGAAATCCACATTTAATATCCATTAAACTCACTTCATAACGTCAGTCGAGTGTTTGAAATAAATCCTTCTGTGAGATGATGTGGCTTCTTACACGGAATAAGGCACACAACATATTTCATAGAATTTAAGCAGTAATAAAGGCATTGCATTATGAATATACTTCTAGTTGAAGTGTAAAATAAAGTATAAGAACTCAGATAAACCGTATATTTCCATAGTCGTGTGTTTATTAGTCACGATGAATCAATGAAAGCAGTTAAATCTTCAGTTTATTTCTAGTCGTGCTCTAGGACAAGTGCCTTGTCCTTCAACTAGCACTAGTCGGAAGTGCTCCCACACAGCTGAGGTCTTCGGCATTTTTGTCTTCTATTCCAGATGAACTGAATCATGATGTTCATGAAGTTCACTCATGGGCGATTCATATTCAAGCGCGAATGAGAACCGTTTTGTGGGGGTGTTCGAAAAAAATAAAAAAAGAATATTAGAATCTCAAAATTGAAAATCGAATGCCAACCCACCAAACGAATATTCAAATAATCTATTATTCTGGTCCCACCCTAGAATAAAGCCATAATTGTTTACAAATGTACAATAGTGCCATTATCTGATCAACTAAACGCTGGATTGGTTTAAAAAGTATGTCGTAAAATAGGGGCTGCCATTTTCAGAAACATGGCATGTCGAAAATTTATTCTCCTCTGGTGAAATTTTATGACACAGTATCGTTTAACAATACTTGAACTTTCACTTTAGAAATGTATATTTTATCTTTATCCTCGACATCTCGTTCTAAATGCAACTAGTGCGCAAAATGCCGTATTGCTCTCTTTTTAGTCGAAGAAAATTGCTAAACCTAAGCTAAAACTACTCAAGACTGATCGAACCACTTTGGGCTGTTCTAAATTATTAAGTAGAGCCCTGGTGACTCTGTCGTAGGTGGCAGCCTGGCTTTTTTTTGGGCCGATACCAGATTTGGGAGTAAAAAAAGTCGCCGAGACTACTGCTGCAATATATCTCTGTATGTGGCAGGTGGCCCCGATATTTGTTAAGTGCTTCCTTGTGTAATAAGAATGTGGTGTTGATTCCGTACAGTTACCCAGTCAAAAGTTTGCACTCCTCTTCCCCTTAATCGTTGTCGTGTTGTCCCCCTCCAACAGTGAGACTGGTGGTACTATCACATTGTATATAGAATACATTATATACATAAACAGAATATATATACAAAAACATATTTTGCAATGATCACTCAAATGTGGTGATCTAACACTTATAATGACAAGAGAGATTTATCGCTAATGGGCATTTACATTTAACAATAAACGTGCACGACTTGAGTTTCGGATGCAGTGCCAAAAGTCACGCTGGGTGTGAGGGGAACGCAAGTTCTGTTGGCTTTGAATATGTATGTTACCATAAGTAAGCATGTAAAGGCTGGCGGAAGGAAAGTTGTTACGCGAGAATGAAAACGGGGAGAAAGACGGACAGTCAATGTTTAATGTTTAGAAATTATTATTGCAAGACATGTAAAGCATTTTGGCTCGCTTATGTGGGCCGTCCCGGCACCACAGAGCATGGGTTTCGCATGGGTTCATCTGTTGTCATACTCCAAAATTCAGGAATTATTGTTTGAATGCTCTTTATAAAAATCCATTTATTTTTTCTTTAACGGAAAATTGGTTAGTTTGTCTTGTAATATTTGGTTCATTCGACAGAATACAATTTAGCGGCATAGTGGGCAAGGTACATGTGCTCTCTCTCACGTTACGGCATGTTTGTCACCTGTTCATCGGTTCCATTGTAGTTGAGGTACATACAAGAACACCGTATACACTGATAAGTATAAACAAAGGCACATATGGGTACTAGACAGGAAACACTTACTGGGATCAAAAAATATATATCTACTACACTGAGACCCCATGTGGATGTACCCACACACTAGAAAGTCAAAAAGTGTTACGGTTGTGCCCCCTCTCCCGGCCTTGTGTGATCCCTATCACGCTCTGTAAATAAGATGCAATATAAATGCACGTCTGCACACTTTAATGCCCCTTTGACTGTAACGTGTACTTCCCAATTCTGGGAACTTTGGAATCTATAGGGGAATTTGCGTGTGGTACCTAGTCCCACTTCGCAGGGCACTTACAGTCGAATAAGCCAACGCTTGAATGCTGCTGCCTGAACAAGAGACCTCCTTTCTGAAGTTAAAGTGTTGACTGGTGTCACTATCTTGTGAACGCGCCGGCGGATCTCCATCAAATTCGGGGTTATCCCTTCAGCTCAAGGAGCCCTCTCGAACGCCACCCTCCGCGCGTCGTTAGCCCCCCGGGATCGCTTGGTCGGTCGGCGCTGGACCGCGAATTTAACCATCCGTAACTCCCAAACCCCGGGGGCTATCAACACGGGGGTGGTCTCATTCAGAAGTGGGCCTCTAGACGTACACTCAATTCGCGTTTGAGAGGGGTTCCTTGAGCTGAAGAGATCCCCCGAATTTGGTGTGGATTCGCCGCGCCTTTACGGAGATATGGCTGTTCAAAGTTTCAAATTGTTTTCCATAGACTTATGCTTTAAAGCGTTTCATCCAGGTCGCAAGTAGCAAACAATGGAGCGCGCTCTGATGGACAAACTAAGTAATTACACCATTCACGCTTTTATTCTGTCTGTAAAAAAAAAAATTTTTCATCAGCGGCATATTCGCCGACCGATATATTCGGCGACAGGCTCATATGCGTCCCGATACATCGGCAAAACGATATATCTCGGGCTCTAGTATTCATCCTCCAAATGTCAACTATACATCGGATTGGTTTCTTCTTTAAATTATAAAAAAGTAAAAATATGAATTGTATTCTAATGTTATACTAAAATTAAAATAATGGGAAAAACCTTTAAGATAACATGTAGAAAGAAAAAAAAACATGTCTTAAGCGTGCAGAATAACATAAGTTGACTTTGAATGATTAATTGTCGCTTTGAACGATTACGTAATTGTGTCATTCATAATTGTAATCGCGATTAGAAATCGGATTAATTGTACAGCCCTAATGTGGAATATTTAAAGTTTGCGGCATAGAATCTTTAAAATATGTCCGAGAGTTTTACACACCTGTCTGTTATTGTGGGGACATTTCCACCCCCCTAAACGTGACGCGGCACAAAACGAAACGTAATTGGTTGATTTACCTGTCAATCATTTGGCCTCTTGGGCAGTCCTTGCCATTCAAAGCGTTCAAGGTTCCCAGACCTGCTGCCATCATTTTGAAGGTCTGGCTACGCGAGACTAACGGTGTCATTACATAATTTTCTGTGGCTCTAAAATAATGAATCACATTATTTATGGCTCAATTGATTGGCTCCAAAAACCTGAGCATCAATGAGCAAAGATGGCAGAATTTCAAAATGCGCCAGTCAAGCAACTGCCATTGAGATGAATCTCCAAATATTATAAACCTCTGGTCAAAACAGGAACCCGTATAGAGCTCCTGTGCAATGCTGTCATACTATATCCCTTACAGTTTGTGTAATTTCACACTCTTCAGTAGATAGCGAATCAATCTGACTTGTTGTCACACACAGGATAACTATCTGGCTCGATCTGCTTAATCAGATGTGAATGACTCTTGTAATATTCAGTGTCTGCTGTCATATGATGGAAGTGAAGATATGACTCGGTTGAAAGTTATGACTCAGTTGCTCTGTCAGACAGCTGAGTGTCATATGTGGTGGATCAAAACTGGAATATCCAGCATTTCTTTTAATTTCAAATGTCCATCCAACTGGAAACGTTTTGTTAAATCTAGTCTGGTTTAGCGTCAGGGTTTCAATGTGCTATTTAAGGAAAATATACATTGGATTGGATGTTTTATAGAAGAGTTGTTTTTAGGGCTGCCAAAGGTAACTTAAAAAATGACTTCATTGTTTATACTTTTGGTAACACTTCAGTATAGGGACCAATTTTTACTATTAACTAGTTTCTTATTAGCATTAGGGTTGGGTATTGTTTGAATTTGATCGATTCCGATTCTTTTCGATTCCCAGTTTCAATTCCAATGAGATTAAATAATGATATCAAACATTTACCCTGTGTCTCTTTTTTGCAAACCATTTATTGGAGCTGAATACCATGAACAAAAATCAACAGGCTACAACAGGCATGTAATTTATGAATTAATGATTAAATGGCTCACTCAAGATGTACTTGTTTCATTTCTGGATGAATCAGCATTCTTGAACTAATCTCTTGTATGATTCAAAGACAAAAACATTTTAACAGCCCCTTTTCGCCACCTACTGGCGTAACAATGGAATCGATAATCTTCATTTGAAGAGTCTCTCTGTTACGTTCAAACTGGCGATGAACAATTACATTCTAAAAGTAATTAGGAGTTTGAGGCAAAATTCATAGTTAATGCTTTGTTAATAGTGAGAATTGGACCTTAAAACAAAGTGTGACCATTATTTTATACGATTATCATTATATGTAGGCATGGGCCGGTATGAGATTCTGATGGTATGATAACCTTAGATAAAAATATCACTGTTTCACGGTATTGCGATTACAGCTCTAAAATATGTTATCTTTAAATGTCTGGGTAAAAAAACAACTTTTTTTTCCACTGAACACATTTTAGTTTTAAGAAACATATAGAACATTTTGGAACAGTAAACATGTCAGGCTAAATAATTTGCATTTAATTAAGAAGAATTAAATTATTTATTCTGTCACTTAAGTGAGCCTAAACCTGCAGCTCAACAATAATCAGAACAAATTATTTTCTGTAAAAAAAAAATCCCTATAAATGAAAAAAATGCAGTCACTTAAGTGAGCCTAAACCTTCAGCTCAATAATCAAAAATATAATCAAAACAATTTCTGAAAAAAATAAAATAAAACAATTTATTTAAAAAATGCATGCAGCTCAACAAGTTTTTTGGAGACATGATCGCTTTCTACACATTCATCTTTCAGTCAAAGTTATGATGCAGGAATGTTCACCTTTCCCGGATTAAGTTTGGAGCTATGGTTTGTGGACAGTGGAGGTAAAGAGTGGTGTTTGCACATACCCCCGTAATGGAAAGGGATAGGCGTCGAGTGCGCACACAACACACACACCACACACACACCACAGTGTAAACGGTTTATTTAGTATGTTTATTTTTGAAATCCTGATGTTTGAATAGAGTTGATCAGGTTGTTGATTGTGGCCTGTTGAATGTTGGTCCACTCCTCTTCAATGTCTGTGCGAAGTTGCTGGATATTTGCAGGAACTGGAACACGCTGTCATATGCGCCGATCCAGAGCATCCCAAACATGGTCAATGGGTGACATGTCCGGTGAGTATGCTGGTCATGCAAGAACTGGGTTGTTTTCAGCTTCCAGGAATTGTGTACTGATTCTTGCAACATGGGGCCGTGCATTATCCTGCTGCAACATGAGGTGATGGTCACAAATTGTCTTGCCATTGTGTAGATACCTTAACACTCATCTGCACCTGATAAAAAAATGGCACTGTATATTAAAATTACTCGTTTGCAGCAAACTAGCCTAGTTTTTTTTATGTTTGTCTGCAAATGATCTGCTATATTGATCAAGCGTTTCACAAAGGCACGGGAAATTCTGTACGCCACTGAAATCAATAAACTTTAATTTAGCTCATCTGTTGTTTTGGGAGACTATAAGCTTAAATGGAACAATTATAATAAACAATAAAAATAAACCAATATTTGTACAAATAGTTTAACTTAACGAAAATTAGAGTCGACTGACTTACAATGGTTTTGACATCAGATAGTGCTTCATGGCGAACTGAATTTCCAGTGAATTGGTGGGTTTTTGTTAAATATGAGCCAAAATCATCACAATTAAAAGAAAAAAAGACTTGAACTACTTCAGTCTGTGTGAATTGAATTAATTTAATACACGAGTTTCACAATTTGAGTTGAATTACTGAAATAAATGAACTTTTCCACGACATTCTAATTTATTGGGATGCACCTGTATGCTGTTTTTTTTCAACAGGGTAGGTCTTTGTATTGCAATTTTCTGTTATTTTCATGTTTGATATTTGTTTGATCTCAAGTAAAATACCACCAGACTACAAATGTGTGTCTGGAAGTTTTCAAGACTTTAATATTACCTGTCTGACGGGTTTACTAGAGACTTTATTCATTACTTTGTGACGGTGCAAACTTATACGATGAAACCCCCTTGAATGCCGATTCACCTAAAATATTTACTATAATACCCAACATTACATAAATACTCATACCGGTGTTCCGGCGAATTCAGTTTCCCTGTTTCCCCCTCACACCGCCTGCGCAACTTCGCACTGTTGCCATGGTGAGGAAGTCAGGTGTCGATTTCTCTGTGCAGGAATTCTGTGACTGCAGTTTTGTCATCTCATATACACCCGATCTCCGCGGTTTTCCAGCGGTAGTTTTTTGTAGCAATTGGGCGTTTCTTTTTTTATATATCCTGGCAACCCTGAAACTTCAGCACTAAAATCATGACTTTCGCTTTTCGCCCGGGGGGGGGGGGGGGGGGGGGTGGGGGGGGGGTGGGGGCGGGCTAAGCAAGTCATCTTATGTGGTTTGGTCCTGTCTTTCTGCAAGCAATGTTCATTTCACCATGTTAATGAGATAATTTGTAATTAAATACGTATTAATGTACGTGACCTCCTGTTCAATCGCAACATAGAGTCAGATTTCCTGCTAATTCTAACTTTTGCCTGTTTTATGAAGTGTAACACCATACAATACAATTAGACAGTTAAATTTCTTCGTTAGGGGCATTCTTTTGTTCAGACGCCCATTTCCATTGTATTGTTATTGCTGTTGTTAGTGTGTGTGTGTTTCTGTCAAACAACTTAAGCCTTGTCAAAACAATAACAAAAAAAACTATATTGCACTG